>JAGSMR010000106.1:0-197500 GCA_029286605.1 Sericinus montela
GTGCCCTGTGACCCAGAAATAGAGGAACGGCAATACATGTCCTAACGGAATGCCCAATTTATGATATAGTATAGATATAACTTAGAATTAGATATAGGAATAAAAATAAGTAAGAAAAATCTAAGGAAATTGTAAGAGACAATGGAATTAGAAGCAAGTTCTTAAAATACTGTAAGGATATAGTACGCATGGTGTCAAATAAAAATAAAACGAGAAATAATCTGAGCTGTAACTTATATGTTGTTAAGTATATAAGGTCATGAATTAATGTATAAGTATAAGAGTGTAAGTGTAAAACCATGTAATTAAGAAGCACAAACAAAGCAACAATAGAATATTACAATAAGAATCAGAATCGTAACAAAACTAAAAATAAATAAAAAGACAAAAAATTAAAAACAGAAAAAGAAAAACACAAAAGATGATAAAGTCCTGATCTCCATGTCAGGGGAACAAGAAAAAAAAAAAACCTAACCCAACTCAATCCCAACCTAACCCAATCCCAACCTAACCCAACCCAACCTAACCCAACCTAACCCAACTCAACCCCAACTCAAATCCCAACCCAACCCAACCCAACCTAACCCAACCCAACCTAACCCAACCTAACCCAACCCAACCCAACCCAACCCAACCCAACCCAACCCAACCTAACCCAACCCAACCCAACCCAACCCAACCCAACCCAACCTAACCCAACTCAACCCAACCCAACCCAACCCAACCTGAATCCCAACCCAACCCAACCTAACCCAACCTAACCCAACCCAACCCAACCCAACCCAACCCAACCTAACCCAACCTAACCTAATCCCAACCCAACCCAACCCAACCCAACCTAACCCAACCTAACCCAACCCAACCCAACCCAACCCAACCCAACCCAACCCAACCCAACCCAACCCAACCCAACTCCAACCCAACCTAACCTAACCCAACCCAACCCAACCTAACCCAACCCAACTCCAACCCAACCCAACCCAACCCAACCCAACTCTGAACCCCAACCCAACCCAACCCAACCCAATCCCAACCTAACCCAACCCAACCTAACCCAACCCAACCCAACCCAACCCAACCCAACCCAACCCAACCCAACCCAACCCATCCCAATCCCAACCCAACCCAACCTAACCCAACCCAACTCCAACCCAACCCAACCCAACCCAACCTAACCCAACCTAACCCAACCTAACCCAACCCAACCCAACCTAACCCAACCCAACCCAACCTAACCTAACCTAACCCAACCTAACCCAACCCAACCTAACTCAACCCAACCTAACCCAACCTAATCCTAACCCAACCCAACCCCAATCTAACCTAACTCAACTCCAACTCCAACCTAACCCCAACCTTAACCCAACCCAACCTAACCTAACCTAACCCAACCCAACTCTAACCCAACCCAACTCCAACTCCAACTCAATCCCAACCTAACCCAACCCAACCCAACCTAACCTAACCTAACCCAACCTAACCTAACCTAACCTAACCTAACTCAACCTAACCCAACTCCAACCTTAACCCAACCCAACTCCAACCCAACCCAACCTAACCCAATCCCAACCTAACCTTAACCCAACTCAAATTCCAACTTAACCCAACTCCAACCCAACCCAACCTAATCAAATCTAACTCAACCCAACCCAACCTAACCCAACCCAACCTAACCTAACCCAACCTAACCTGCACCCAACCTAACCTAACCTAACCCAACCTAAATCCCAACCTAAATCCCAACCTAACCCAACTCAACTCAACCCAACCTAACCCAATCCCAACTCCAACTCTAACCTAACCTAAATCCCAACCTAACTCTAACCTAACTCAACCCAACTTACAATCCCAACCTTAAATCCTAACTCCAACCCAACTCCAAATCCAAATCGAACCCAACCCAACTCCAACCCAACTCAACCTTAACCTAACCCAACTCCAACCCAACCCAACCCAACCTAACCCAACCTAACCTAACCTAACCCAACCCAACCTAACCTAACCCAACCCAATCCCAACCTAACCTAACTCCAACCTAACCCAACTCCCCAACTCCAACCTAACCTAACCCAACTCCAACCCAACCTAACCCAACCCAATCCCAACCCAACCCAACTCCCCAACCCAACCTAACCTAACTCAACCTAACCTAACCTGAACCTAACCTAACCTAACCTAACCCAACTCCAATCCTTAACTCCAACTCCAACCCAATCCCAACCCAACCCAACCCAACCCAACCTAACCCAACCCAACCTAACCCAACCTAACCTAACCTAACCCAACCTAACCCAACCCAACCTAACCCAACCTAACCTAACCTAACCCAACCCAACCTAACCCATCCCAACTCCAACCCAACCTAACCTAACCTAACTCCAACCCAACCTAACCCAACCCAACTCCAACTCAACCCAACCTAACCTAACCCAACCCAACCTAACCTAACCTTAACCTAACCCAACTCCAACTCTAACCTAACTCAACCCAACTCCAACCTAACCTAACCCAACTCCAACTCCAACCTAACCAACCTAACCTAACCTAACCTAACCTAACCCCAACCTTAACCTAACCTAACTCCCCAACTCTCAACCCAACTCCAACCCAACTCCAACCCAACCCAACCCAACTCCAACTCCAACCCAACTCCAATCCCAATCCCAACCTAACCTTAAGTAACCCAACCTAACCCAATCCTAACCTAACCCAACCTAACGAACCCAACTCCTTAACCCAATCCCAACTCTAACCTAACCTAACCCAACCTAACCCAACCTCCAACCCAACTCCAATCCCAATCCCAACCTAACCTAACCTAACCTAACCCAACCTAACTCCAATCCAACCTAACCTAACCCAACTCCAACCTAACCCAATCCCAACCTAACCTTAACCCAATCCTAACTCTAAATCCCAACTCCAACCCAACTCTAACCTAACCTAACCTAACCCAACCTAACCCAACCTAACCCAACCTAACCCAACTCAACCTAACCTAACCCAATCCCAACCCAACTCCAACTCCAACCTAACCTAACCCAACCTAACTCCAACTCAACCTAACTCCAACCTAATCCCAACTCCAATCCCAACCTAACTCAATTCCCAATCCCAATCCCAATCCAACCCAACTCTAACCCAACCTAACCCAACCTAACCTAACCCAACCCAACCCAACCTTAACCTAACCTAACCCAACCTAACCCAACCTAACCTAACCCAACCCAACCTAACTCCAACTCTAACCCAACCCACCCAACCTAACCCAACCCAACTCCAACCCAACCTAACCTAACCCAACCTAACCCAACTCCAACTCCAACTCCAACTCAACCCAACCCAACCTAATCAACCTAACCTAACCTAACCCAACTCCAACCTAACCCAACCCAACCCAACTCCAACCCAACCCAACTCCAACCCAACCCAAATCCAATCCCAACCTAACCTAACCTAACCCAACTCCAACCTAACCTAACCTAACCTAAATTCAACCCAACCTAACCCAACCTAACCTAACCCAACCCAACTCCAATCCCAACCTATAACCTAACCTAACCTAACTCCAATCCCAACTCTAACCTAACCCAACCTAACCCAACTCCAACCCAACCTAACCTAACCTAACTCTAACCTAACCTAAATCAACCCAACCCAACCCAACCTAACCCAAATTCAACCCAACTTAAATCCCAACCTAACCCAACCTAACCCAACCTAACCTAACCCAACCTAACCCAACCTAACCTAACCTAACCTAACCTAACCTAACCTAACCCAATCCTAACCCAACCTAACCTAACCTAACCTAACTCCAACCCAACCTAACCTAACCTAACCTAACCCAACTCCAACCCAACCCAACCTAACCCAACTCCCCAATCCTAACCTAACCTAACTCCAACCCAACCTAAATTCCAACTCCAACTCAACTCAACTCCAACCTAACCTAACCCAACCCAACCTAACTCCAACCTAACCCAACCTAACTCTAACCTAACCTAACTCCAACTCCAACCTAACCCAACCCAACCCAACTCTAACTCAACTCCAATCCAACTCCCAACCTGAACCTTAACCTAACCTAACTCCAACCCAATCCCAACCTAACCCAATCCCAATCTAACCCAACCTTAACCCAACCTAACCCAACCTAACCCAACCCAACCCAACTCATAACTCTAACTCAACCCAACTCAACTCCAACTCCAACCCAACCTAACCTAACCTAACCTAACCTGGGCAACCTCCAAACTCAACCTAACCCAACCCAACTCCAACCTTAACCCAACTCCAAATCCTTGGGCCCCAACTCTAACCCAACTCAACCTAACCTAACTCCAACCTAACCTAACCTAACCCAACTCCAATCCTTAACTCCAACCTAACCTTAACCCAACCCAACTCAACCCAACCCAACCCAACTTAACCCAATCCCAACTCAACCTAACCTGTTCCAATCTCCAACCTTAACCTAACCTAACCCAACCCAACCTAACCCAACTCCCCAACTCCAACCCAACCCAACCCAACTCCAACCCAACCTAACCTAACCCAACCTAACCCAACCCAACTCAACCTAACCCAACCCAACCTAACCTAACCTTAACCCAACCCAACCCAACCCAACCCAATCCCAACCTAACCTAACCCAACCTAACTCCAACCTAACCTAACTCCAACCCAACCTAACCCAACCTAACCCAACCTAACCTAACCCAACCTAACCCAACCTAACCTAACCTAACCTAACCCAACTCAACCCAACCTAACCTAACTCCAACCTAACCCAACCTAACCCAACCTAACCTAACCCAACTCCAACCTAACTCCAACCCAACCTAACCCAACTCCAACCCAACCTAACCTAACCTAACCTAACCCCAACCTTAACCTAACCTCCAACCTAACCCAACCTAACTCATTCCAATCCCAGTAACCCAAATCTAACCTAACCTAACTCTAACCCAACCCAACTCCAACCCAACTCCCAACTCTAACCTAACCCAACCCAACCCAATCCCAACTCCAACCTAACCCAACCCAACCTTAACCCAACCTAACCCAACCTAACCTAACCAACCTAACCCAACCCAACTCCAACCCAACTCAACCTAACCCCTAACCCAACCCAACTCAACTCCAACCTAACCCAACTCCAACCTAACCCAACCCAACCTAACCTAACCCAACCTAACCTAACCCAACCTAACCCAACTCAACCCAACCTAACCTAACTCCAACCCAACCCAACTCCAACCCAACCCAACTCCAACCTAACCCAACCCAACCCAACCTAACCCAATCCCAACCTAACCTAACCTAACCTAACCCAACCCAACCTAACCCAACCCAACCCAACCCAACCCAACCCAACCCAACCTAACCTAACCTAACCCAACCCAACCTCAACCCAACCCAACCTAACCTAACCCAACCCAACCTTAACCTAACCCAACCCAACCTAACCCCAACCTTAACCCAACCCAACCTAACCTAACTCAACTCAACCCAACTCAACCCAACCTAACCTAACCTAACCCAACTCCAACCCAATCAACCCAACCTAACCCAACCCAACCTAACCCAACCTGAACTCCAACCTAACCTAACCTACCTAACCCAACTCCAATCCAATCCCAACTCAACCTAACCTAACCCAACTTCAACCTCAAACTCCAACCCAACCCAACCCAACTCAATAACCTAACCCAACCCAACCCAACTCCAACCCAATCCCAACCCAACCCAACTCAACCTAACCTAACCCAACTCCAACCTAACCTAACCCAACCTAACTCCAACCTAACCTAACCTAACCTAACCTAACCTAACCTAACCTAACCTAACCTAACCTAACCCAATCCAACTCCAGTCCCAACCCAAATTCCAACCTGGAATCAACTCAACCCAACCTAACCTAACCTAACCTAACCTAACCCAATCCCATCCCAACCTAACCCAACCCAATCAACCCAACCTAACCCAACTCCAACCCAACCTAACCCAACTCAACCTAACCCAACCTAACCTTAACCTAACCTTAACCCAACCTAAATCTAACCCAACCCAACCCAACTCCAACCCAACCTAACTCCAACCTAACTCCAACTCCAACCCAACCTTAACCTAACCTAACCTAACCTAACCCAACCCAACCTTAACCTAACCCAACTCCAACCCAACCTAAATCCCAACCTCCAACTCCAACCTAACCCAACTCCAACCTAACCCAACCCAACCCAACCCAACCCAACCCAACCCAACCTAACCTAACCTAACCTAACCTAAATCCCAACCTAACTTGAACTCCAACTCCAACCCAATCCCAACCTAACCCAACTCAACCTAACCTAACCTAACCTAACCCAACCTAACCTTAATCCTAACCCAACCTAACCTTAACCCAACCCAACCTAACCTAACCTAACCTAATCCCAACTCAACCTAACCCAACTCAACCCAATTCAACCCAACCTAACCCAACTCCAACCTAACCCAACCCAACCTAACCCAACCTAACCTAACCCAACTCCAACCCAACCTAACCTAACCCAACCCAACCCAACCCAACTCCAACCTAACCTAACCCAACCTAACCCAACTCCAACTCAACCTTAACCTAACCTAACCCAACTCCAACCTAACCCAACTCCAACCCAACTCTAACCCAACCCAACTCTAACTCCAACCTAACCCAACCTAACCCAATCCAATCCCAACCCAACCCAACCCAACCCAACCCAACCCAACCCAACCCAACCTTAAATCCAACCTAACCCAACCCAACCTAAATCCCAACCCAATCCCAACCCCAACCAACCTAACCCAACCTAACCTAACTCCAACTCCAACCTAACCCAACCCAACTCCAACCCAACCCAACCTAACCCAACCCAACCTAACCTAACCAACCCAACCCAACCCAACTCAACCCAACCTAACCTAACCTAACCTAACTCTAACCTAACCAACTCCAAATTCCCAACTCTAACTCAACCTGGACCCCAACCTGTAATCCTTAACCTCAACCCAACCCAACTCCAACCTAACCTAACCTAACCTAACCCAACCCAACCCAATCCCAAATCCAACCTAACCTAACCCAACCCAACCTAACCTAACCTAACCCAACCTAACTCAACCTAACCTGCAATCCCAACTCCAACCCAACCCAACCCAACCCAACCCAACCCAACCCAACCCAACTCCAACCCAACCCAACCCAACCCAACCCCTAACCCAACCTAACCTAACCTAAATCCCAATCCCAACCTAACCCAACCTAACCCAACTCCAACTCCAACCCAACTCCAACTCCAATCCTAACCCAATTCCAACCCAATCCCAACTCTAATCCCAACTCCAACCTAACCCAACCCAACCCAACCCAACCTAACCCAACCTAACTCCAACCTAACTCTAACCCAACCCAACCTAACCCAACTCTAACCTAACCCAACCTAACCCAACCTAACTCCAACCTAACTCCAACCTAACTCCAACCTAACCTAACCAACTTCCAACCGCAACCTGCAACCCAATCCCAACCTAACCCAACCTAACCCAACCCAACCCAACCTGTAACCTAACCCCAACCAACCCAACTCCAATCCCAACCTAACCTAACCTAACCTAACCCATCCCAACTCAACCTAACCCAACTCCAACCCAACCTAACCCAACCCAACTCAACCCAATCCCAACCCAACCCAACCCAACCTAACCCAACCCAACCCAACCCAACTCCAACCCAACCCAATCCCAACCCAACTCCAACCTAACCCAACCCAACCTAACCCAACCCAACTCCAACCTAACCCAATCCTTTTAACCCAACCTAACCCAATCCCAACCCAACTCCAACCTAACCTAACCTAACCCAACTCAACCCAACCTAACCTAACCTAACCTAACCTAACCCAACCTAACCCAACTCTAACCCAACTCCAACCCAACTCCAACCCAACCTAACCCAACTCTAACCTAACCTAACCCAACCTAACTCCAACCCAACCCAATCCCAACCCAACTCTAACCCAACCTAACCCAACCTAACCTAACCTAACCAACCCAACCTAACCTAACCCAACCTAACCCAACCTAACCTAACCCAACCTAACCCAACCTAACCTAACCTAACCTAACCTAACCTAACCTAACCCAACCCAATCCCAACCCAACCTAACCCAACCTAACCCAACCTAACCCAACCTAACCTAACCCAACCCAACCTAACCCAACCTAACCCAACCTAACCTAACCCAACCCAACCCAACCTAACCCAACCTAACCCAACTCAACCTAACCCAACCTAACCTAACCCAACCTAACCTAACCCAATCCCAACCCAACCCAACCCAACCTAACCCAACCCAACCCAACCTAACCTAACCCAACCTAACCCAACTCAACCCAACCCAACCTAACCCAACTCAACCTAACCCAATCCCAACCCAACCTAACCCAACCCAACTCAACCTAACCTAACTCCAACCTAACCCAACTCTAACCCAACCTAACCTAACCTAACCCAACCTAACCCAACCTAACCAACCCAACTCAACCCAACCCAATCCCAACCCAATCCCAACCTAACCTAATCCCAACCCAACTCAACCCAACCTAACCCAACTCAACCCAACCCAACCTAACCCAATCCCAACCTAACCTAACCCAATCCCAACCTAACCTAACCTAACCTAACCCAACCCAACTCAACCCAACCCAACCTAACCTAACCTAACCTAACCCAACCCAACCCAACCCAACCCAACCTAACCCAACCCAACCTAACCCAATCCCAACCCAACCCAACCCAATCCCAACCCAACCCAACCCAACCCAATCCCAACCCAACCTAACCCAACCTAACCCAACCCAACCTAACCTAACCCAACCCAACCCAACCCAACCTAACCTAACCCAACCTAACCCAACCCAACCCAACCTAACCTAACCTAACCTAACCTAACCCAACTCAACCCAACCCAACTCTAACCCAACCTAACCTAACCTAACCCAACTCAACCCAACCCAACCCAACCCAACCTAACCCAACCTAACCCAACTCAACCCAACCTAACCTAACCTAACCCAACCCAACCCAACCTAACCCAACCTAACCCAACTCAACCCAACCCAACTCAACCCAACCCAACCTAACCCAACTCAACCCAACCCAACCTAACCTAACCTAACCAACCTAACCCAACCTAACCCAACCCAACTCAACCCAACCCAACTCAACCCAACCCAACTCAACCCAACCTAACCCAACTCAACCCAACCCAACCTAACCTAACCCAATCCCAACCTAACCTAACCCAACCTAACCCAACCTAACCCAACTCAACCCAACCCAACCTAACCTAACCTAACCTAACCTAACCTAACCTAACCTAACCCAACCTAACCCAACTCAACCCAACCTAACCCAACCTAACCCAACCTAACCTAACCCAACCTAACCCAATCCCAACCTAACCTAACCCAACCCAACTCAACCCAACCTAACCCAACCTAACCTAACCTAACCTAACCTAACCCAACCCAACCTAACCTAACCCAACCTAACCTAACCTAACCCAACCCAACTCAACCCAACCTAACCAACCTAACCTAACCCAACCTAACCCAATCCCAACCTAACCCAACCCAACCTAACCCAACCCAACCCAACCTAACCCAATCCCAACCCAACCTAACCCAACCCAACTCAACCCAACCTAACCTAACCTAACCCAACCCAACCTAACCCAACCCAACTCAACCCAACCTAACCTAACCCAACCTAACCTAACCCAACCCAACTCAACCCAACCTAACCCAACCCAACCTAACCCAACCTAACCTAACCTAACCTAACCCAACCTAACCTAACCCAACCCAACCTAACCCAACCCAACCTAACCCAACCCAACCTAACCCAACCCAACCCAACCCAACTCAACCCAACCTAACCCAACCCAACCCAACCTAACCCAACCCAACCCAACTCAACCCAACCTAACCTAACCCAACCTAACCCAACCCAATCCCAACCCAACCCAACTCAACCCAACCTAACCTAACCTAACCTAACCTAACCCAATCCCAACCTAACCCAACCCAATCCCAACCTAACCCAACCTAACCCAACCTAACCCAACCTAACCCAACCTAACCCAACCTAACCCAACCTAACCTAACCTAACCTAACCTAACCTAACCTAACCTAACCTAACCTAACCTAACCTAACCTAACCTAACCTAACCTAACCTAACCTAACCTAACCTAACCTAACCTAACCTAACCTAACCTAACCTAACCTAACCTAACCTAACCTAACCTAACCTAACCTAACCCAACCTAACCTAACCTAACCTAACCCAACCTAACCTAACCTAACCTAACCTAACCTAACCTAACCTAACCTAACCTAACCTAACCTAACCTAACCTAACCTAACCTAACCTAACCTAACCTAACCTAACCTAACCTAACCTAACCTAACCCAACCTAACCTAACCTAACCCAACCTAACCTAACCTAACCCAACCTAACCTAACCCAACCTAACCTAACCTAACCTAACCCAACCTAACCTAACCTAACCTAACCCAACCTAACCTAACCCAACCTAACCTAACCTAACCTAACCTAACCTAACCTAACCTAACCTAACCTAACCCAACCTAACCTAACCTAACCTAACCCAACCTAACCTAACCTAACCCAACCTAACCTAACCCAACCTAACCTAACCTAACCTAACCTAACCCAACCTAACCTAACCTAACCTAACCTAACCTAACCTAACCTAACCTAACCTAACCCAACCTAACCTAACCCAACCTAACCTAACCCAACCTAACCTAACCTAACCCAACCTAACCTAACCCAACCTAACCTAACCTAACCTAACCTAACCTAACCTAACCTAACCTAACCTAACCCAACCTAACCCAACCTAACCTAACCTAACCTAACCTAACCTAACCTAACCTAACCTAACCTAACCCAACCTAACCTAACCTAACCCAACCTAACCTAACCTAACCTAACCTAACCCAACCTAACCTAACCTAACCTAACCTAACCTAACCCAACCTAACCTAACCTAACCTAACCTAACCCAACCTAACCTAACCTAACCTTATTTGTATAGTCCTTTTTTTTTTACTCATTATTATCTCCCCGATTTGGCTTATTAAATCCTCGGTGGAATCTAATTTCTCAGCTGGCGTGATGCATCAGACGCCGCTGATGCCACGGATGTCACGGATGACAACGAACAGTCAGACTCGTTGGCTCCGCGATCTCTGAGACTTCTCTGCGGCATAGTATCACTCCTCACTTCCCCAGGGTTGAGTATGTGCTCCGGCACGACATCTCCCCTTACTACTTCTAAACTCTCCTGCTCTTCTTCTTTGCGTACATGCGTATTTTTTATTTTATTTCCCCCGCCCTGTTCCTGTTTTCCTCCATTTTTGTCCCACGAGTATGGGCAATAAGTGGAGCCACCGGAATGCCTTAACCCATCCCGATGAGCCAGCAGCAATACTGTAGGGTGCGCCAGGTGCCCCACAGGTTGATGACGGGTTCTCTCCAGGTTGAATGAGTTTTCCTTCTCGCGAGCTGGCCGATTAAGGCAAGCCCACCCCAGTCCACAATACTCACGACGTACCACCATTAGCGCCATAACTGGGGTCTTTGGAAGTGGGTACTGTGGATAACAGTGGTGGAGAGCAGGCGGTAGCTCTTCAAGGACAGGGCGTTAGCCCGTCCAGGGAGTTTCTTGGCTTCACTGGGCAACTGCCTGCGTTACTGAGCCCCACCACCACGACAAGGTAAACTCCCGAAGGTGGGGAACCTAACCCAACCTAACCCAACCTAACCCAACCTAACCTAACCTAACCTAACCCAACCTAACCTAACCTAACCCTCGACCGAGCTAATGGAAAAGTTGATAGTAAAATTACAGGAGCACACAAAAATGGTTGACGACTGTAAACAACATACAGTAATTTTGACGGAACAACTTAAACAAGCTCCTCAAAATAATAAGGACTTCTTATCCTATGCCCAAGCAGCGGCTACTACCAAAAGACCAAAACAGATACATTCAGTAGTAGTCTCTTCGGGTGAGGAGAAAGATACCAGCGGCGAGGTCATTGACAAAATAAGAACTGCAATAAATGCCAAAAGCGAAGGCATCCAAATTGAAAGGTTACGCAAAGCCAAAGACCAAAAGGTTATTATAGGCTGCAATACAAAAGAGGAGATTGCAAAGGTTACAGAAAAAATCAAAAACTCAGGAGGAAGTCTACAAGTAGAAGAAGTAAAGAATAAAGATCCACTCATAATATTAAGAGATGTACTGTCATATAACTCCGACGACGATATAGTAACAGCACTTGAGAAACAAAATCATCACCTCATTGGAGATATAAGTAGCGAAGAGCAGAGGCTAATGGTGAAATATAGAAGAAAAACAAGAAACGTACATACAAATCATGTAGTCATTCAGGTGTCCCCGCAGGTTTGGCAACGATTAACTGTTGCGGGAAGGGTGCATATCGACCTACAGCGAGTTCGTGTTGAAGATCAGTCCCCCCTCGTACAGTGTTCTCGATGCTTGGGGTATGGCCATGGTCGTAAGTATTGCAAAGAATCAGTCGAACTTTGTAGCCATTGTGGGGGTCCGCACATGAGAGCCGAATGTGCGGACTGGTTAACTAGAATGCACCATCCTGTCGTAATTGTTTTCATGCAAAGATAGATAAAAAGATCACAACGCATTTGATTCAGGTGCCCAGTTAAGAGAAGATGGAAACGTTGGCTCGCTCGTCGGTAGCGTACTGCTAAGGTTGACAAGGTGGTAAGTAACATACCAATAGGTACACAGGCCCTTCAAGTCTGGAAAAATTATAAAATAGTGCAAGCCAATTTACAAAAGAAAAAGTTGGCAACTAATGAATTAATGATTGAAGCCATCAAAAAGGGGGTTTCCTTTTCATTAGTACAAGAACCATATGTCGGCGCCCAGGGAGACCTTAAGGTACAAGCTGGAACTAGAGTAATCCAGTGTAATAGAAATAGGACAAAGCCAATCAAGGCAGCAATTATAGTCTTTGACGAAGATGTGGACATTATCGAAAGGCCTACATTGACCACGGAAAATATAGCAGTTGCTATGTTAAAAACTAATGAGTGGACCCACAAGTCATATCAATATACTTGGAGGACTATCTGCCGATAGAACCTTACCTAGATACAATAAAAACAATTTTAGGAGAGATAGGAACAAGTAAAATATTGCTCGGCGGAGATGCAAATGCCTGGAGTACATGGTGGGGAAGTGTCAAAGAGGATTACAGAGGGGAAGCTTTATCAGGAACTTTAGAGGAGGTTGACCTACACATCCTAAATGTCGGCAATGAACCGACATTTGATACGATAAGAGGAGGTAAACAGTATAAAAGTCATGTTGACATAACTGCATGTTCAATGGAATTACTTGGGTTCGTCAATGACTGGAGAGTGGACAAAGAAATGACTAGCTCAGACCACAACGCAATATTATACAATATTAAACTTAAAAAACCAACGTATAAGCAAAAAAGTTCAACAAAAATTTATAACACTAAAAAGGCCAACTGGTTAGCATTTAGCGAAGAATTCAAGAATCAGCTAAAAGATAAAAAATTGGAAAAAAGTACTATAGATAGTATCGAAGACAAATTAACTTTGGAAAGGTGGTAGATCAGTATATAGAAGTATTAAAAAAGCATGTGAGAAATGTATTCCTTTAATTAAAACTAAGACGAAAATTAGAATAGCGTGGTGGAATGAAGACCTAGAAAAAATGAAAAAGGAAGTGAATACCAAGAAAAGGAGAATACAATGCGCTGCTCCCAGTCGTAGACAGTGGGTAGTTAAAGAGTTCCTGGCAGCCAAAGAGAGATATGAAGTGGAAGCAAAGAAAGCCCAGACCGAGAGTTGGAAAAACTTTTGCTCGAAACAAGACCGAGAGAGCATATGGGACGGTATCTATAGAGTTATTGCTAAAACCGCTCGAAACACGAAGATCAGACACTTTTAGAAACGACCTAGCATTGAGCGCGGAGGAATCGGTAAAAGTGGTTAACTGATGTCTTCTTCTTAGATGACAAAGAAGAAGATGATGACACAGACCACAAGGAAACAAGAAATAAGGCGAACCAACTAACATTATCAAAATCATCAGATAATTTAGATCCTCCATTCACAATTGCCGAGTTAAATTATGTGGTCAATAGCTTTAGGGCAAAAAGGCGCCCAGCCCAGACGGTTTCACGGCTGATATATGTGCTGCGGCGATATCCCAGAACCGAGAGGCTTTTAAGTATCGCAAATAAATGCCTCGACCTGTCTCTCTTCGAAACCATGGAAAGAAGCTAGAGTTATAATCCTAAGGAAACCAGGTAAAGAAAATTACACAACCCCTAAATCCTTCAGACCTATAGGATTACTATCAGTGCTAGGAAAATCCTAGAAAAACTTTTGATACGTAGAATCAGATGGCATATTCTACCGCAAGCTAATCCCAGACAGTACGTGTTCGTTCCTCAACGTAGTACTGAGGACTCATTGTATGATCTTTTACAACACGTCAAACAAAATTTACAAAAGAAATATATTAATATTGTGGTATCTCTCGATATAGAAGGCGCGTTCGACAGCGCCTGGTGGCCAGCAATTCGCTGCAGGCTGTCAGAGAAACGCTGTCCGCAAAACCTGCAAAGTTTGGTAAAAAGTTATTTAGAAGATAGGAGGGTCTGTGTGGGATACGCGGGTGCTACTTACACAAAAATAATGACGAAGGGCTGTGTACAGGGTTCTATCGGAGGACCCACATATTGGAATCTTTTACTGGACCCTTTGTTGGATGGTTTGGAGAAGTTGGGTGTGTACTGCCAAGCTTTTGCCGACGATATCGTCTTGATATTTTCTGGAAAAGTAACCTCAATCATACAAGAGAAAGCCAATGCAGCTCTTAATTATGTGTTCCATTGGGGACTGAAAAATAAGCTTAAGTTCGCGCCACAGAAGACACACGCCATGATCATCACCAAAAAACTTAAATACGATATTCCGCACTTGCACATGGGAGGAACCGACATAAAGCTGGTAGAAGATATTAAAATACTTGGATTGATAATTGATCAAAGCTGACCTTCCAAAACATGCGCAAATGGTGAGTCGGAAAGCGGCTAATATCTACAAACAGCTTGCATGTACAGCTAAACTTGAATGGGGACTGAATCCGGAGGTTATCAGGACGATATACGAGCAGTAACAGAACCAATTATCTTATACGCAGCAAGTGGATGGGCCAAAGCGGCGGAAAAGATAAGCATCCAGAAACAACTAAATGTGATCCAGAGAGGTTTTGCGCAAAAATATGCAAAACATACCGAACAGTCTCCCTAAATGCTGCTCTTGTCCTGGCAGGACTGCTTCCTCTTGATCTTCGACTCAAGGAAGCAGCCTGTCTTTATAAACGAAGAGGTAAACCCCAGGAGGAGATTGGTTTAGGGAGTTAGAGAAAGAGTATGTTTCTGAAGTCACCTCATCCGGCAAGGGAAATTGAAATAAGTTTTGAATGCCTGGAAGACACAGCGACTGGAACTCTAGAAGAGCATAACATAATAGGAATGCAGATCTACACGGACGGCAGCAGAATTGAGGGTAAAGTCGGAGCAGCATTATCGTGTTGGTATAATGATGCTGAGATAAAAACCAAGAAATTCAAACTCGAACCGTTCTGCACCGTTTTTCAGGCTGAAATGTACGCTATCTTCCAGGCAACAAAGATAGTACTGGAACACAATTATACTGTAACCAACGTATTTAGTGACTCAAGATCAGCTCTGGAGCTTATTCGAAATCGGGACTCTTATCATCCATTAGTAATGGCCATTAGACTTAATCTAATGTCCATTAGAGACCAGGGCAAAACTATTCGTCTCTTCTGGATTAGAGCACACGTAGGGGTGCTGGGTAACGAGAGAGCAGATGAACTGGCTAAACAAGCCGCTCTCTACAGAAAGACAGCACCAGACTATGATAAATGTCCTATTTCATTTATTAAGCGACAGATCAGGTTAGACACCATAGAAAAATGGAATGAGCGCTATAAACTGGGTAGTACCGCAGCTGTTACCAAAATGTTTTTCCGGATGCTAGGCTAGCGTATAGATTGTTGCAGAAGCTCAAACTGAATTTTGTAACAGTGCAAGTGCTCACTGGTCACGGAGGTTTTCAAGTTATTTATACAGATTTAAATGTAAAACTCTCCAGAATGTGCTTGTGAGTCTGGAATAGAAGAAACTGTAGAACATTTATTATTAGAATGTCCTAAGTATTGTGCGAAAAAAATATCATTAGAGATAGACTTAGATACTAAAATATGTAAAGAAAATTTGCCTATTTTGTTAGAGTCTAAGATAAATAGAAATAAGTTCATAGAGTATTGTACAGATATAGCAAAAGATGTCATTAAAAGAAATAAGACTAAGTAATAAGTATATAATAATATATACTGTGTATATATTCGGAATATACTAACCAAAAGTTGATATAATTAGCTAATAGAACTCAATATGTAAATACTAGACCATAAGCATTTTAATTATGTAAGTTAAATAAGAAAAAAAAAAAAAAAAAAAAAAGTAATAATAATACAGACAACGCACATAAACAGAATAAAAAACATAAACACAGGTAATTGTTGATACCATTATCATCTACTTACCATCCAACAGAGCAAGGACAGTGAAAAAAAAAAAAAAATAAATGTAAACGTCCGTACACAGCTGAGTAAAGTCTCCGACTTGTGTTGGAGGACACCTTAGCGGTGAACACAATAAAAAAAACCTAACCTAACCTAACCTAACCCAACCTTTTTTTTTTTTTTTTTTTTTTATCGTGGGAAATCCATTATGGATACCCAGCCTCCGGGAAGAGCTGGGTTATGTCGGACTCCACCGACTAAAACCCCACGGTGGTCACCATCAGCGTTGAGAAGGGGTCACGGGATCTCCGTTCGGAACGCAACCGTGGCCCCTCTTACGCTTGGCTAAGATAGCCCCTTCCGGGAGCAACAACGTTGCCCCAGAATCCCGCAGTGCTAGCACAGTGGCTCGAGACCACGTCGAGCCACTCCTCGCCTCAGAGTCGCTTTAATGAGCATTCGGGCTCGCGCCCCGGGCGCCCGAGACTCTTGAGGCCCCGTTTCTGGTAGGGGAACACCATTGTTAGGAGGGCCGTGACGAGGCACAACTGCGCCTCGATGGCCCCGCCTCCGAGCGGGATCTGTCCTCTCTCGATCCCGCTCAGTAGTCTCCTTCTGGGCCATCACGGTCTCACAGAAAGCGGCTACGGCCCCCCATGCCGAATCCCCGCTCAGCATCGCCGACACGACTGCTGGCAGGGAGAGGTTTCGTCCAATGCGGTTCACCAGGATACTCCGCTCTGCTTCCCATGCTGGGCAAACCCCGAGAGTATGCGATGCAGAGTCCTGGATCGTCCCACCGCAATGGAAACAGTTCGCCGTCGCCTCACGTCCGATCTTACACAGATAATCACCGAAACAGCCATGTCCGGTAAGTACCTGTGTAAGTCTGTGGAAGTAGTCTTCCTCTCCGTCGCTGGAGCCAGGCCTCGAAGACCGGCAGGAACGCCTCGACGACGCGTCTGCGCACGTGTCGCTCTTCACCGAGCCGAACACGCCACGTCTCGAAGGCATTCTGACGTTCCTGCCGCTTAATGGCCTCGAACGCCTCTAATGGCTCGCTATCACCATCCTGGCGGCGGATGCGTATTCGGTTATACACCCGCGCATCCATTTCCGCCAGTATATCAAGGGCGGAAAGCGAGCCAGGACAGTTGCCGCCTCGAAGGATATCGTGCGATATCCTCGCACAATCATATGGCCATCCGTCGTTGCACACTGTAGATTTTAGTTCTACATCGGCGGATGGCTAGCCTTGCCCACACCGGCGCTCCATAAAGTGCTACGGATCGGACGACTCCGGCATAGAGGCGGCGAACTTCTTCACCGGTCCCCTAGATTGGGCGGCAGTCTATGCATAGCACCCGCCACCCTCTCTATTCGGGGAACTAGGCGCTCGAAGTGCTCTTCGAAGCCCCAGCGAATGTCAGTGGGAGGCCCAGATATTTCATGTGCCTCCCACTCTGACTTCAGACCCACCTACCCGGACACACAGGTCAGGTGGTTCCCTGCCCTGGGCAATTTGTGGAACCATAGCGCCTCGGTCTTGTGCGGCGCTATTTCTAATCCCAACTCGTGAATTCTGGCGACGACGATTTCCACCCCAAGCTCGGCGAGCTCCTTGGTCCAACCTAACCCAACCTAACCTAACCTAACCTAACCTAACCTAACCCAACCTTTGCGGAACAAAAGAGGAGTTAGGAAAGGTAGCGGACAAACTCAAAATTAGTCACGTAGGGCTCTCAATCGAGGAGACGAAAAATAAGGATCCGCTAGTAATTGTGAGGGACGTATTGCTAATTAACACCGATGAGGATATTTTCGCAGCAATCAGAAACCAGAATAAACACCTATTGGATGGTCTGAAAAAAGAAGAGGTGAGATTAGCAGTACGTTTTCGAAAGAAGACTAGAAACCCACACACAAATCATGTGGTTCTGCAAGTTTCTCCGCCTATGTGGCGGCGACTAGTTGATTTTGGTCGACTACACATAGACCTGCAACGGGTGGTGGTGGCTGATCACTCACCGCTAGTGCAGTGCTCTAAGTGTTTAGCGTATGGGCATGGCAAAAGACACTGCAAAGAGACAGTGGATGTATGCTCACACTGTGGAGGTCAACACATGAAATCCACATGTGCTGCATTTATAGCTGGGAACTTGCCCTCTTGCAGTAACTGCTTAAAAGCCAAATTGGATCGGTCAAGCCACAATGCCTTTGACAACGAATGCCCTGTGCGGTGAAAATGGGATGTATTGGCCAGAGCAACTGTAGCGTATTGTTAAAATTGAGACGGGGATTTTGAGCGGACAAAATGGAAAACCTATTCTAGTGGTTCAAGCTAATTTGCAGAGGAAGGAGCTTGCAACTAACTAATGAACTTATGTTGGAGGCGAGCAATAAGGGAACGAGCCTAGCACTCGTACAAGAACCATATGTGGGGGGAGTGGGATACATGAAGCACTACAAAGGAACTCGCGTATTTCAGTGTTCCCAAAAAGAAGGAGTAGTGAAGGCAGCTATTGCTGTCTTCGACAATAACATCAGCGTCACTCAATATCCTACTCTTACCACAAATAACATTACGGTGCTAAAAATTGGAATAGGTGATAGCGAAATAGGATTTATGTCAATATATCTGGAACCGAACACGCACATAGGCAAATATTTAGATAAAATTAAAAATATTGTCAATAAATTAGGAAAAACTAAGCTCATAATAGGAGGTGATATAAATGCCTGGAGCCCATGGTGGGGTAGTGTAAAAGAGGATGAACGTGGAGAAATGCTAGCAAGTGTTCTTGATGAACTGGGCCTCCACATTCTAAACGTTGGAGATGTGCCGACCTTCGATACGGTGAGGGGAGGGAAAAGATATCATAGCCATGTAGATATCACAGCCTGCTCCGAAAATCTTCTAGGATTAGTGGATGACTGGGAGGTAGACGAAAGCATGACAAGTTCCGACCACAACACAATTAAATTCAAAATTAAACAAACAAAAATATTAGGCGTAGAAATAGAACGAGCTACCAGAATTTACAACGGTCAAAAAGCTAATTGGAGCCAGTTTCGTGAGAAACTGGAACAGTTACTAAAGGAAAATTATATAAGTAGTAATTATATAAGTAATTATATAAGTAGCATCGGATGAGCTAGAAAAAATCATCACCCGACAAAATGACAACCTCAGAGAAGCAATCACCACCAAGGAAAATGCCTTATGCTTACGTTTCCTGAGGAAAAACAGAAACGCAAAATTATACAACGCTGTGTTTTCGGTTGATCCGCTTATATGGCATAAAATAAGAGAAACCGGTAAAGTAAACGTAGACCACCAGCGAATATATGCAGAAGATTTTTCGCCTTTTCTGCAATGTTTTAACTGTCTCAAATTCGGACATATCAAAAGCAAATGTCCTAACACAGCTCGTCCCTGCTCCCATTGTGCTGAAGAGAATCATGCAATCACAGATTGCCCTAAAAAAGCCAGTAATTCAGCCCCTACTTGTTACAACTGTCTAGAGCACAACAACAAATTCCAGACCAATTTTGAGACACAACACACTGCTACCTCTTCTTTCTGCTCGCGAATCATATCTATGAAAGAACGTATATCTCAAAGAATCGATTATGGATAATACAAATAATACAAAAATAATTCAGAGTAACACCAAACTTCAGAGAAATCAAAAAGAAATTAAATTTATACACTGTAATTTAGGGAGAAGTAGCAAAGCACTTCACGAACTTAGCGTATTTTTAATAGCCAAAGAAGTAGACATAGCCCTTATAAATGAGCCATACTTAGGAAATAATAATAATATGAAGAAAATCAATGGTTATGCAACATATGAATTCCCATCAAGCCGCCCTGTCAAATCCTGTATTTTTATAAAAGAAAAATCTTTCAGTACCCTCGGCGTATCCAAATATTCTAACTCCAACTTAGCTATCGTTGAAATAAACAAAAATGGTAAACGACTATATCTCGCAAGTGTGTACATAGAACCAAGGCAAGACGAATATGATACATTAAATCTGCTGTCATCATTTCTGGAAAATACTAAAGATTCACGACACATAATCGGAGGCGATTTTAACGGCAGGCATTGCATGTGGAATTCGAAATCAAATAATAAAAGGGGAAACACCATAGCTGATTTTATAGATACCTATGATTTATTAGTGTGTAATAATTCCGACGTTCCAACCTTCGAGACAATTACGCATGGAATACACCGGGAATCGATAATTGACATTACCCTTACCAGCAACTCCTCAGCTAACCAAATTACAGGATGGAATGTAAATATGGAAGTATGTCCTTCTTCTGACCATAATGCAATAGAATTCACTTTTACAATAGACCACCGTAACATTAAAGCAAATAAAAAATTATCAACATTCAGGTATAACACGACTCGCGTAAAATGGGACTTAATAACTGAAAATTTTAAGGAAGAAATAAACAAAAATCTTCCGAAGGTAGATATTAGCAAACTTAACACAGAGGAATTAGATAAATATGTTGAAAATATGACGTTTGCAATACAAAAGGTTTGTGATAAAATTCTGCCGCGTACAGGAGGACATGCTTCGCGAAATCCCTGGTGGAATAATCAACTCGAATCAATGAAAAAAGAGCTGATAAATAAACACCATACTATTCATCAATTGAAAAGACGAAACCAGCCCCTTTCAACTGTAATAGAGGAACGAAATAAATTAAAAGCAGACTATACCGAAGCACTAAGTAATGCCTCTATCTCTCACTTTAAAGAATTTTGCAGTAAACAAGGCAAAGACGATGTATGGTTACTTACCAATAAGCTACTTAAAACCAAACCACTTTCCCAGCCACCAGCGACTGTTAGATCCTGTGATGGCATGTTTACCTCAGGCAGTGCTGAATCGGCACAGCTATTCCTTAACGAATTTTTTCCTGATAATACCCCTGATATTACGGAGCAGCAACAAAAAGCACGAATACTTATGGAAACTACCCCAAATACCACGTCTGATCCATTATTTACCACCGAGGAAGTGATAGATTGCCTTAAATTAATGAATCCAAATAAGTCACCGGGCTCAGATCATCTTACAGCGGATATATGCCTCATGTTTGCTCAATCATATCCTAAAACAATAACTGCTTTAATGAACCGATGTCTGGAACTCCGGTATTTTCCCAAAATATGGAAAAATGCGGCTATTAAAATAATACCCAAACCGAATAAAATAAACCACACTAATACATCAGGATATCGGCCAATAGGATTAATTAATGTTTTTGGGAAATTACTAGAAAAATTAATAACACAGAGAATCACACACCACATTATGACTACCAAATCTACAAGTAATAACAATACGGATTTAAGGAACAATCCAGTACTGTAGACGCCGTACAAAATGCCATAAAAATTATTGAAAAATCAAAATCAGATGGTAATCATGTTATTGCCATATCCCTTGACATAGAAGCCGCATTTAACAACGCCTGGTGGCCGCTTATTTTTAAAAGATTTCACCATGTCAAATGTCCTAAAAACTTATATGAAATTATGCTGAGTTATACTAAAGATAGCAAAGCATAGCTTGATTTTGCCGACTGTTCTGTAAGAAAGAAATTAACACGGGGATGTATTCAGGGTTCTGTCTGTGGACCGACATGTTGGAATTTAATTCTGGATGAACTTCTAGAGTCTAAATTTCCACAGGGTTGCCACGTCAAGCATTTGCTGATGACGTGATACTCATTATTCATGACAAAATCTAGATACACTACAAGATAAAGCCAACCACGCACTGGAACTTATAAATAAGTGGGGAGCGGATGTCAAATTGTCGTTCGGCCCCAGAAATCACAAGCCATATTTTATAAAGAAAAATCTTTCAGTACCCTCGGCGTATCCAAATATTCTAACTCCAACTTAGCTATCGTTGAAATAAACAAAAATGGTAAACGACTATATCTCGCAAGTGTGTACATAGAACCAAGGCAAGACGAATATGATACATTAAATCTGCTGTCATCATTTCTGGAAAATACTAAAGATTCACGACACATAATCGGAGGCGATTTTAACGGCAGGCATTGCATGTGGAATTCGAAATCAAATAATAAAAGGGGAAACACCATAGCTGATTTTATAGATACCTATGATTTATTAGTGTGTAATAATTCCGACGTTCCAACCTTCGAGACAATTACGCATGGAATACACCGGGAATCGATAATTGACATTACCCTTACCAGCAACTCCTTAGCTAACCAAATTACAGGATGGAATGTAAATATGGAAGTATGTCCTTCTTCTGACCATAATGCAATAGAATTCACTTTTACAATAGACCACCGTAACATTAAAGCAAATAAAAAATTATCAACATTCAGGTATAACACGACTCGCGTAAAATGGGACTTAATAACTGAAAATTTTAAGGAAGAAATAAACAAAAATCTTCCGAAGGTAGATATTAGCAAACTTAACACAGAGGAATTAGATAAATATGTTGAAAATATGACGTTTGCAATACAAAAGGTTTGTGATAAAATTCTGCCGCGTACAGGAGGACATGCTTCGCGAAATCCCTGGTGGAATAATCAACTCGAATCAATGAAAAAAGAGCTGATAAATAAACACCATACTATTCATCAATTGAAAAGACGAAACCAGCCCCTTTCAACTGTAATAGAGGAACGAAATAAATTAAAAGCAGACTATACCGAAGCACTAAGTAATGCCTCTATCTCTCACTTTAAAGAATTTTGCAGTAAACAAGGCAAAGACGATGTATGGTTACTTACCAATAAGCTACTTAAAACCAAACCACTTTCCCAGCCACCAGCGACTGTTAGATCCTGTGATGGCATGTTTACCTCAGGCAGTGCTGAATCGGCACAGCTATTCCTTAACGAATTTTTTCCTGATAATACCCCTGATATTACGGAGCAGCAACAAAAAGCACGAATACTTATGGAAACTACCCCAAATACCACGTCTGATCCATTATTTACCACCGAGGAAGTGATAGATTGCCTTAAATTAATGAATCCAAATAAGTCACCGGGCTCAGATCATCTTACAGCGGATATATGCCTCATGTTTGCTCAATCATATCCTAAAACAATAACTGCTTTAATGAACCGATGTCTGGAACTCCGGTATTTTCCCAAAATATGGAAAAATGCGGCTATTAAAATAATACCCAAACCGAATAAAATAAACCACACTAATACATCAGGATATCGGCCAATAGGATTAATTAATGTTTTTGGGAAATTACTAGAAAAATTAATAACACAGAGAATCACACACCACATTATGACTACCAAATCTACAAGTAATAACAATACGGATTTAAGGAACAATCCAGTACTGTAGACGCCGTACAAAATGCCATAAAAATTATTGAAAAATCAAAATCAGATGGTAATCATGTTATTGCCATATCCCTTGACATAGAAGCCGCATTTAACAACGCCTGGTGGCCGCTTATTTTTAAAAGATTTCACCATGTCAAATGTCCTAAAAACTTATATGAAATTATGCTGAGTTATACTAAAGATAGCAAAGCATAGCTTGATTTTGCCGACTGTTCTGTAAGAAAGAAATTAACACGGGGATGTATTCAGGGTTCTGTCTGTGGACCGACATGTTGGAATTTAATTCTGGATGAACTTCTAGAGTCTAAATTTCCACAGGGTTGCCACGTCCAAGCATTTGCTGATGACGTGATACTCATTGTTCATGACAAAAATCTAGATACACTACAAGATAAAGCCAACCACGCACTGGAACTTATAAATAAGTGGGGAGCGGATGTCAAATTGTCGTTCGGCCCCCAGAAATCACAAGCCATAGCCTTTACAAAGAAAGCAGAAAAAGTAGTCATTGGTATGGATAACCACAAACTTAACTTTATAAATAAAACTAAACTATTAGGAGTCATAATAGATAACAAACTTAACTTTACTCAGCATGTAGCTTACGTTGTAGAAAGAGCCAAGAAAATCTACCAAAAACTCACACAATTTGTCAGGCCTACTTGGGGAATTCATCCGGAAAATATCACGACAATATACAGACAAGTAATTGAACCGATGATTTGCTATGCTTCTAGTATCTGGTACAAAGCTGTAAAATTTGAATGCATCAAAAAGAAACTGTTATCCTTACAAAGAGGTTTTGCTATTAAAATAATCCGCGCATTCCGAACTGTTAGTACAATAGCTTCCATTTCTTTAGCTAATTTAACACCACTACCCGCAAAAATTTTAGAAGTTGCAGAAATAGAAAACACAAGAATGTCAAGGACTTCCAAATACTTACCTCTAGATATAAAACTCGACAATCCAGCAAAACCTTCAACACTACTCCATCCTGCAAATAAACCTAAAATCACTTATCATAGTGCCTCAAATTCCGATGAAATTAATAAATTAATACAAGAAGACACCTACAAAATTTTTACAGACGGGAGCAAATACGATGATAAAGTTGGGGCAGCTTATGTTATTTACACACCAGAAGATAAAAAGATAACGAAGAAAAGGAAACTCCACAACTTTTGTTCCGTCTTTCAAGCAGAACTGTTAGCTATAAGCAACGCCTGCAAATGGACTCTTGAAAACAATATTAAAAGAAGCGTCATAGTATCCGACAGTCAGTCAGGCTTAACAGAATTATGCAACCGCTATAGTCGCAATAATATCGTAAATGACATTCAATACTCTGTGTTTAAAGCTACTTCACTAAATAACGTTATAGGCTTCATATGGGTTAAGGGGCACACAGGGGTAGAAGGAAATGAAGAAGCCGATGTGGCAGCTAAATCTGCAGCGAACAAACATTCCGCCCCAGATTATTCTAAATTTCCACTTAGCTATGCTAAAGCTAAAATTCGTCAAACTAGCCAACAAGCCGCCAAAGACTTTTACATGAGCAACAACCATTGCACTCACACGAAACGACTTTGTCCCACATATGAAGCACTACAACAAGTAACTAAAGTCTTAAAACCAAACTTCTACTTAACACAGATATTGACAAATCACGGGTATCATAAAAAATATTTATCAAGATTCAAAATTACTGATAACGATCGCTGTCCCTGTGATAACTCTACGTCTCAGACTATAGACCACCTATTAAAAGAATGTCCAAAGTTTAGCAACACAAGATTGAACCATGAAACGGCATCGAGCATGTTAAAAGTCGAACGGCAAAAACAGAAGCGTTACATAAAAAGACGAAAGCGGAATATGACAGATGCCCAATATCGTACATTAAGAAGACGATCAGGGAAGTCACAATACAAACATGGAATAAACGATATGTGGAGGGAGAAACAGGAGAAATTACAAAATTATTTTTACCAAATGCGAACCTGGCATATAAGTTAGTAAGGAAAATATCAATCACACCCTTATTGGCTCAAACCTTAACTGGACGCGGGGGTTTTTCAGATTATTTGTTCCGATTTAAATGTAAAACAAGTCCCGCTTGCGCATGTGATGCAGAAGTAAAAGAAACTGTATTACACTTATTGATAGATTGTCCAATATTTGAGTGTAAAAGAAAAGAACTAGAAATAAAAGTAAATGAGAAAATAGTAAAAACAAAATTAAGCGATCTAATAGTGGACAAAGCGAGTAGAGACGACTTTTTTCAATATTGTGTAAATATAGTGCGTAAAGTAGTAAAAACAACATAAGAAAAAAAATAAAGTTATGAAAATATGTATAACATATATTAATATAGTAATATATAGAATATACATAGACCAACCAACTACAAGATGATATAGCAAAGTAAGAAATATAAAATGTATAAAAAAAAAACTGTAAAAATAGTAGTAATAGTATAAGATAGATAGATAGATATATAAGGTACTATTTGAAAACCCAAATGTATAGGTAAAAATACAAAATGAATATGTAATTTCGAAAGAAAAAAAAAGAGGGGAATATGTGAGGGTTGGGAAAATCATTGTGTGCGCCGGCTGAAAATTATGACGATAATCGTCAGAAAAAGGTATAAAAAAATGTGATCATACCGTGTAGTGCTATAAAAAATCTCTGATCTCCATGTCAGAGGAAAATTAGCAAACATACAAAAAAAAACCTAACCTAACCTAACCTAACCTAACGTAATTTCATAATAATTTTTAATATTTCTCCAATGTTGTTGTTTTCACTCTCAAATAGTGTCCATCTTGTCTGTTCTGCACCCAAACCGATAATCCCAGGCACGACGAGTAACAGAAAATTTCAATATTAGCGAAAAATCGTGAAATAGTATCAAACCGAGGTACACTATTACACTGGTAAAGCCCCGAAATCTAGAAAATAATCTCTAAACACTTCTCACAATCGTCTTTTTGGTCTTAATTCATAGGAATAATTTAATTTAGTCATTTACTATTAGTTTTTAGACTTTTTAACGCTGTTTCATATTGAAAAATAATTATTTTCTCGTTTTTCTTAATTCCATAGTAACGTAATTTCATAACAATTTTAAAATTTCTCCAATTTTGTTGTTTTCACTCTCAAATAGTGTCCATCGTATCTGTTCTGCACCCAAACCGATATCCCAGGCACGATCTAAAACAGAAAATTTCAATATTAGCAAAAAATCGTGAAATTGTATCAAACCTAGGTACACCATTACACTGGGAAAGCCCCGAAATCTAGAAAATAATATCTAAACACTTCTCACAATCGTCTTTTTGGTCTTAATTTGTAGGAATAATTTAGTTTAGTCTTTTACTATTAGTTTTTAGGCTTTTTAACGCAGTTTTATATTGTAAAATAATAATTTTCTCGTTTTTCTTAAGTCCATAGTAACGTAATTTCATAAATTTTTAAAATTTCTCCAATGTTGTTGTTTTATAACTATAAGGCTATAACAATATATATAAGGCTATATAACTAAAAGGCTAACACACCATCTCCATAGAACCAACGCAATGAGCAACCTACAGCACGGATTCAAAGAACAAACCTCCACCACACATGCAATACACACACACAGTCCTTGGATATACAATGCGTGGTGGCCAGCCATATTTCATAGGTTAAATAAAGTTCGATGTCCCAAAAATATATTTATACTTCTTCAACATTATATAAAAGATCGCATCGTAAAACTTGATTTTGCTGACCACAGCTACTAAACCGATGCACCTTGGTTGCATCCAAGGATCCGTATGTGGTCCTATGTTATGGAACCTAATCTTAGACGAACTCCTAACAACTGAGCTGCCCGAAGGATGCCACCTACAAGCGTTTGCGAACGATCTTCTATTGATAACGCATTCGAACGATATAGAAGCACTTCAAAAAACTACACAAAAAGCACTAGAAATAATACCAGAATGGGGTCATTCCGTAAAGCTCAAATTCAGTCCTAGCATTACGCAAATGATTTCTTTCACTAACAAAGCCAGAAAATGTAAAATATCAATAAATAGGCAATCAAAAAAACAGAATTAACCTTTGCCGTTAGAGTCTGGGAGAACCGATGTTCAATTCATTAAAAATATACAACCCAATGAGTTTTTCTTGATTACACTTATCTCAAGAGGCAAATAAATTGGGCACTTTCACAGGAAATTGTGTCCTTTATCAAGTTCATGGAGACGTTGAAGCCAAAGGGAAAATAATTTGCGATGGAATACACAGAGGAAAATCGAAATAGCAGTCGCATTCAGAAAAATAAAGACAATTTGCGACGGATGTGTCAACGACATGTACTTCCTGCATCGCAGAATGAAAGTAACATCAAACGTTTTTCTACTAAGCTATACACTCGTCTATCTTATCATTTTTGGTTGGAGGAAAAGCGAACCAAATCTGTAGTATTGTAACCTTACTTAATTAACTTTATGCCCTGACAGAGTCCACTGCAGGAAATTCGTCTTTCCCATAAGGAGAATATGTTATAATCGCCACGCACGACAAGCGGATTGGCAATCGCAGTAACACTGTGACACTACCCGTCATCAGTCTGCTTAAGCAGAAAATTAAACAGACCCGTTTGTTCCCGTGAACCTTTGGTTGTTTCTCGTGTCTAATTTGTCGTATTTTGAAACGAATACATTTCCAGAGGTCGCTGTAAAAATAATTAACAAATAAATTCAGTAGTCAGACATTGTACTTCACATTTTGATCTTTTTTCTATGAGTAAAACCAAGGAGCCGGGGCGGGTCACCAGTGCGAAGGTTGTTATATTTATCTGTCGGTACGAACATACTTCGAACGTGCTACTTAAATGCAGAATACTGTCGTTATTATTCTCACAATCTGATCCATCTGATCACTGATATGGTGTTTTAAACTTTAAAAAATTACGAGAAATTAATAATAGATTTGTTATATCCCAATACTGGGGTAAACAGATATTCAGAAAATTAAGTCCTTTCACCGAAGACATTTTTTGGGACTACGTGACAAGTAGTGAGCCTGTCGCCGGACTCTAATTAGTCAAATCAAAGCAAATTAAATCATTTATTTATCAATATAATTTACATACATTACGTCCATCGATAAGCATTGGTACGAACCTGCCACCGGGGATCGAACTCGGATCTCTTGACTCGAAATTCCGACGACCCAACCACTTGGCTATCGTGACTAACAAAGTCAATATAGTCTTATTTAAAATATGTAGATGGGCTGGTAGGTTTGGCATACAAGTCAATCTTAACAAATGTCAATTGGGTAGTATCCGACAACTTTCAAAGATCAATAGTATTTGTGTTTAACATGTCACGATTGATGGGTCTATCATACCATACTCACCACATGTAAAAAGGAAACACAAAATAATTTAATTACAAAACAATTTTCAAAAATTTAATTAGTAATAGCATGGGAACGATCAACTAATTACCAGGGCTCACTTTAATAACCCTTTTTGTATAGTTTTTCTTTGATAAATGCTTTGAATCTGTTAATAGGCAAACTTTGTACTTTTACAGGGATTTTTTGGTAGAAGCACACCTCCCATTAATGAGCTAATAATTTATCAAATTATTATACTTACTTAATGAACACCTTAATAAAAATATTTTACATCATTTAAGTATGATCAAGAAATATAACTACTTCGTATCCCTAGTGTCACCCAGCAATTTGTATTGACAAGGAAACAAGAGAGGCTTTTTATTTTGTCCGCGGCAAAGTATTCCCGTCACGGCCTGGCGCAGATTTTTCACGAGATAGCCTTCACGTAATTTAATTCCTCACTTTGTTACAGTCGACACGAGGCAACCGACCCCGACCCGAATATTTTCTGAATTTGCTCTTTGTCGGTAGGAAATAAAACATATTTTGAATGTAATTCATCGGGGATTTACAAACGTACTGTTGCACGGTACGTTCTCTACGAGAAGTGACCGCCGTACTACTACTGACAGTAGAACACTATATTACAAGTTACTTCTTATAATGTATGGTTAAAATTAAACTATTTCAGTTTATTCTCATACCGGCCTCTCGGGTGCATTACTAAGGCATAAGTTCAAATAAAAACACTTAAAAATTGGTGTTTAATATTTGAATTACACATGAATAGTATTCGCTTATACAAGATTTTTACAGTGGTAGAGCCACGCATCAGCTTTTGCTTTTGCATGAATGGGCCGGCTCGACCCGGGAAGTACCACGACCTCACAGAATACCGGCGTAAAGTAGAAGTCTAATAAACTTCTGCGCTTCTTCTGGTGAGTGCAGGTAACCGGTGGTCCACACACTCCCCTCCCCCAATTCTGGGTGAGGGGGGCACTCTAAGGGAGGCAACGCGTCTGCTAAGGCTCTGGTATTGCGGGTGTTCATGGGCGGCGGTGATCACTTACCATCACGTGAGCCACCTGCTCGTTTGCCTCCCTTTTTCTATAAAAAAAAACAAGAGTTCAACAGTGGTAGAGCCACGTATCAGCTTTTGTTGTTGCATGAATGGGCCAGCTCGACCGGGGAAGTACCACGACCTCACAGAATACCGACGTGAAGTAGAAGTCTAAAAAACTTCTGCGTTTCGACTGGTGAGTACAGGTAACCGGAGGCCACACACCCCCCTCCACCAATTCTGGGGGGGGGGGGGAACTCTAAGGCCGGCAATGCATCCACTATGCCTCTGAGAGCGTGAGCGGATTTCTACCGCTATACCTATATATATACCGCTTTTTGCGGTATATATGTCGGTGTGTTGCGTATTTTACGCCATGCGTCGGGTCTTTCACTCTTCCCCGTCCTCCCCCTCAACGAGGTCGGGTGGTGGCTGCAACAATTCCCTAGGGAGAGGTCGCCGCTCTGGTGGTCGAGCGTGCTGCGGCAGGAGGTCCGATAAGGACGCCAGGTCGCGCAGGTGTTCATGTGGCCCATTATCAGCGCGGTCATACATTTTCCGCGCCAAGTGGACCACAAAGTCGTGGATAGGTTCGATTTTAAGATCTCTGGCGATGACGTCGTTCCGGACGTAACGACCAGCTCCCACAATCGTTCTTAGGGAAATGTTCTGCTGAACCTGCAATCTTTTCCGCTGTGCGGGAGATGTGAACGCGTACCACGCTGGTGCAGCATATGTGATTCGCGAGCGGATGTAGGTCTTGTAGATCCCTACCTTGGTCTTCGTTGGTAAGTTGGATGCCAGAACCGGACGGAGGACCGCCCTCGCAGCTCTTGCGCGCTGCATGACGTATTCGACCTGAGGGGTCATACGTAGAGAGCGGTCAATCTGGCATCCAAGGTAGGTCACTGTTTTCTTCCACTCTACATCCTGGCCTCGGAGCTTGAGTGGTGGTGGTACACGTCCCTGTCTGTTGACAATTATGGCGCATGTCTTGCCAACGTTCACGGCCATGCGCCATTTGTCCAGCCATTCAGGCAGCAGGTTCAGCAGACATTGCATCCTCCTGGCTGCAATGTCTGCCCGACGGGACGACGTAAAATACGCGCTGTCGTCTGCGTAGAGGGCGAGCATGACATCTTGTTCCCATTCTTGGACGCGACCTTCAAGTGTGGGGATGTCGTTGGTGTAAACTGCGTACAGGTGCGGAGAAAGACAGCTGCCTTGTGGCACTCCTGCCTCTATTCTTCGTGCTGCCGAGTCGATCCTCTCGACGCTAACACAGAAGCTCCGTCCCTCCAGAAATGACGCCACTAGTCGTATGAGCGCTGGCGGCGTTGTGGTGTTGCATATTAATTTGTAGATTAGACCCGTGTGCCACACCCGGTCGAAGGCCTTCTCTATGTCGAGAAAGACCCCCAGACAGGAGCGGCCGAGATGGGTTTCGGCCGCTAGGTAGTGTAGCACTCGGGTCAGCTGCGCCGTGGTGGAGTGGCCGCTGCGGAATCCGGTGCTCCTTTCGGAGCTCTGCATGTGGTCGCAGTCTCCGCAGCAGCAGCCTTTCAAAAAGCTTTGCTACATACGACAGTAGCGTGATGGGACGGTAGCTTGCCGGGTGTCTTCTGTTTTTCCCCGGCTTCGGCAGCACTATGATTTTCCCTTCCTTCCACTTGGAAGGGTAGTGTTGGGTGCGTAGCACCCCGTTGAACAAACGGGTCAGTGCTACGACCCCTTTCCTAGGCAGCTGTCTTACTGCAGTTGTGGTGATGCAATCGTTGCCCGGCGCTTTCCGTAGTGGTAGGCGCTGTGCCACTCTTCTTACTTCAGAAGGGGACATGAAATCGTCCCCTCCTGATGTGACGCCAGGCTCGTCAGGAACTCCTGTACACAATGCTCAACCTCCCTGTGGAAGTCTGCGACGACAGCAGCAGCAGTATTGGGTTTGAACTGCCCCTCTAAATGTTCTGCCAGGATCTCGGCCCGGTCTCGTGCTCCGTAGTGCCGTTTTCCTGTGCTGTCCACTAGTGGGCAAATGGGCTGTGGTGTGCGCGAAAGCTGTCGGGTGAGCTGGTATAGCGAGGCTGGATGTTCCGAGGCCTCCTCGATGCGAGCGTTCCACGACTCGCCTCGGAAGGCCTTTATCCCTTCCGACAGCTTTTCGGTAATAGTGTTGAGTTTTGCCTTAACTTTGGGACATCTGGTTCTAGCCCAAAGCTTCCTAGTGGATCGTTTCTCCTCTAGGAGAGTTTTGAGCCTCCGTGGGAGTACCTCCCCACGGTGCGTGTCAGGTATTGTCCTGGTGGCCGCTAGATACTCTTGATGTATCTTTTCACAGATATATTTAGCGGCCACTTCTACCTCTTCTCCAGATGTTATATTCGCACCGGTAAGGTTCGCCAGCGCTCTTCTGTATTGCTCCCAGTTGGTCTTCGTTCGGAGGCCCCGGGGCACTACGGAGTCGGCGCTGGTCGACATGGTAAAGAGAATTGGTAGGTGCTGCGTGTCCAGGTCATACAGCACCTCCACTTGGACCGGACATGTGATTCCTTGGCAGAGAACTATATCCAGGACATCCGGCCGATGTGTTGTTGTATGTGTATCCATTGTATATGTGTGGGAGCTCCTGGTCCCAGCACTTCATATCCCCCTTCTTCGGCGTCTTCAAACAGTCTCCTGCCGGCGGGGTTCATGATGCGCGAACCCCATGCCAGGTGCTTGGCGTTAAAATCTCCTGCCATAATGACAGGAGAACTGTTGTCCATGACGGCTCGGATGTCCGAGGGGCAGAGAGGAGGGCCGGGTGGGCGGTACGCTGCGTAGATCCTTAGCTCCACACCGGCCGTCTTCAGGAGTATCCCAATGCTCCTGGTTGAGATAAATGGCAGCAGCTCCAATTCCTCATGCACTAGGTCTCTCCTAACCAAAATGGCCGTGCCTCTGTAGGCCTTTCCTTCGGGAGAGACCTCGTCGCGACGATACACGAAGAAATTGGGGATCTTGAAATGGCGTCCGGGTCTGAGTTTAGTCTCCCCTAGCAACACGACCTGGATTCCGTGCTGCTGCACCATAGTGCGGAGACTGGCGGCTTGTTGTTGGATGCCGCCTGGGTTCCAGTACATTACCCGGAGCTCAGCCATTTCTTGCCATTGTCAGGTGGGTCAGGGCTGTCAGAATAGCCGTGAGTGGGTCAGCTCCGTGGTCATCGCCGCTAGGACGTCGCCTAGGATTTTCATGACGACTGTGACCAATTGTGCTAGTGCAGCCTCGATCGTAGTCGGCACGGGTGTTATTTGAGGGGAGGCCTCGGTTCTCCCCTTGAGGCTTGTGCTCTCAGGCTGGGTGTTGCACTCGCACATGCTGAGTTACATTTCCTTGTGTGTTGGCAACTGCTGGCCCTGGCTGGATGGTGGCAATGGGAGGGGGTATGGGTGTGGAGGTCACCCTGGCCTCGGACTTGGCCGTCTTCTTCTTCTTCTTCTTCCCCCTCCTCTTCCTCTTAGTGGAGAGGGGACCTCCCCTCTCCGTGGCCTCGTTAGCTGGCGGTTGCAGAGTTGTGACCGCTGCTAACTTTCCAGGTTTAGTGGCTGGTGCCACTTCTGTTGCCACCTCCAGGCGCCGCGGCTGTCGCGGCTGTGGCTTGGGTCTCGCATCGGGTGCGCCCTCTGCGACTGGTGGTGCACCTCTGTGCGTATTTTGCCGGTTTTGTTACTCCGGGCATGTAGAGGAGCTCGTGTACGTTATACAGCCTCTTGAGCTCCTCTTGGCTAAGGTGGTGTAATTTGACATGGAAAAGGCAACCCGGTCTCCCTTTCTTCGGGGGGATTGCCCTTACAAATGTAACGGGAAAGCCCAATGCCTTAAGGGCCTCCTCGATGTCTTCTGGGTGTGTGTCTGCTGATAGCCCACGCAGTCCCACCTTAGTGGGCAATTCCGCGGTCGGTGCATAGCAGTACCATGCGAGCGCTGCGTCCTCCTTGCTGCGCTCCGTTAGGTACCTCTGCACCTTCCGGTATTCATCAGCCGAATGCGGGCGGAATCTTACCCCTTTCCCGAAGGGGCGCGCATTCGGCGCGTGCCCTAAAATGTTGTGCAGGGCACGGAAGTGTTTTGCCCACTCTGGTAGGCATTCTACTATAATAGGAGGATATTTGCTATCCTCCTTTTCCTTGGCCACCACCTTCCTAGGTGATGGCACAGGTGAGCTGCGCGGGCGCTTGGGTGCCGCTGCCATCGTGGCGTACGTCGATGCGGACGACGTTCCTGGGCGCGTTGGCCCCCCCCACGTTTGGGCATCGTAGGCGGCAGCTTTGTCGACCGGTGTTTCTACCGGCGACATTGGTTTTTGCCCTGCCTTTGTCTCAACCTCCATTTCGGAGGGAGATGGGGTAGAGCGGCTTTGAGCCATGCCCCTCTTTGGCTCGATTAGTATGGCCGAGGCGACCCCCCTCTGTACGCTGACCCCACTACGGAGGTTTGCAGGAGGGGGTGGGGGGGCATCATAAGTCGTCTCGACTTTTGCGAGGTCCGTTCCTTCCGTATTTATACTGGTTGCCGGGCCCGTGCTGAGTTGTGTTACACAACTAGCGTCAGGTACAGCAACCGTATTTCCGGCCTCGCTTTCCAAATTTGAGATTCCGGCGTACTCGGTAGAATCCCATCCTCCCGGGTAAAGTGCTGGTCCCCCTTCCTCTTCAACTTGCGTTGCAGTGGCTGGGGAATACTCCGACGAGGAGGATGAGGATGGCGATCGCGGCGGGTCTTCATGCCGTACAGGTGTTTTGTTCTTTTCTCCGCGGGAGCGTCGATTTCCGGCGGCGTGCGACGTCTTGCGGCTAGTCGCCCTTGTAGGACCTCCGTGTCTTCCACCTGACGATACTCAGATCGTCGGTCAGTAGACGCGGGGGTCGGGGGGATGCGCGTGTGCGCGGCAGCGGCCGTGGTATCCCGGTCTTGCTGTCCCGGGGAGGTAAAATCACCGATTTCTCGGGGTTAAATAGGTCTCGCTTCACTAGTTTCCTTTCGAACGTCGTTGTCCGCCGCTTGTCGGGTGGTTCCCTAGGTCGGCGGGAGGGTGGGTCCCCTCATCCGACATTCTTGTACACTTAGTGTAGTGTGTACCTAATGTATGTGTGTATGTGCTTATTTAGTAGACGTGCGAACGATACGGTTCCTATGTCGCTTGACCACTCCCCCCCGCCCCTCAGCGCGGGCCACTTAGCCGGGTGAAACCTTTCGGAGGCCCAGCACAGCGCCCAGCGAGCGGTTTGGGGGTTTGTTAACTTAAAGAGAGATGTCCCCGCGAAATGAGACTTAATACCCCGAAGTGTACAAGTACACCGCAGGGCCGAACACCGGTGCCCTTTTCTAAGAAAAGGGATAGGGTGTCCGACGCGCTTGGAACGCTGTTGGCCAGTTACAATTGTTACGGCAAGGGCGTGTCAATTGGCAAACAGACGTTATCCCGGGGGTGTGGTCGCCCAAAGTCTCAAAGTCTAGGAACTTCAGGGAGTAAACTCAACCTTTAGAACTTCGACCGAGTTCTTCGGAGCGACGGGTGCCGTGGTAATAGTACTAGTTGAAAAACTTTCCTTATTCACCGATTGCACCGCTACACAAGCCCGAGATATGCCTCTGGTATTGGGGGTGTTCATGGGCGGCGGTAATAACTTACCATCACGTGAGCCACCTGCTCGTTTGCCTCCCTTTTCTATAAAAAAAAACAACATAAAATGTACAAATGCAAAACATTGCAACCTCATGTTAAATAAAGTCAGTTTAATTAGTACCTTCTATACTAAGTATTCAAAAAATATTAGTAATAAAGCCACGATAGCCAAGTGATTAGTTGATCGTACTTCGAATCAAGAGATTTCTGATCCCTAATGCCTCATTGAAGCCACATCATGCTTCTACAGGGATACAATGACGACCTGTGGGTGGGATAAATAATTAAAACACGAACATGACGCAGATGATAACAAGATCCGTTGTGTTGCGCCGCTGTAACTCCGGATGTAGGTCGACATAAAATTAAAAAGTTCGTGTTAAAGATTTTTGAAGTGAATTTCTTGCTCAGTAGTTAACGCGCGCCCATGCCCTTCGGGCCAGTGGCGTGTACATATTTGTTTACGACGCCCAGGGCTTTTAGTGTTTCTTTGTGACCGGGAAATATTTAAAAAAAAAAAAAAAAATGTCACTTTTTTCTTGAAAGAGATCACAAAGCTATACAATATGTACAAAGTTTATTTTTTCTTATAAAGTCAATAGTTTAATGCTCCCATAAAGAAAAAAGAGGAAAAAAAATATCTTCACGCCACAACACATGGGTCGACAGAGGTCTAGTCTAGACAAATAAGTCCCTTCGACCCACCTTCCTCGCGAAGACATCTTATCCGGACAACGTGACAGGTGGTGAGTCCGACGCCGTCTTTTTATATCCGAGCCAACGATAAACCTGGGGATCAGACTCGGGTCCTTTGACTCGAAATCCAATTACTCAACCACTCAGCTATCGTGACTTTAAAAAAACTGTATAAATAATTCAAAAAGTTGTATTGCTCTTTTTGATAAATGCCTAGTACAAATTATTACTTAATTATTCCATATGAACTCGTCTATCTTGGTAGAGGCGCATTCTCTACCAATATAGACGAGTTGGTCGGGTCCCAGTATTCGAACATATTAGTATGTATGTAAGCATTGTAACTAACCTACGTACGTATGTATGTATGCAGGTAAAAGTATTACACCGTTTCCTTGGAAACTTAGACAGCGATAGGCTCTCCATCTGTTATCATCACTATACTTGTTCAGATTTAGTATTCTTACAAATTACTTACAATCTTTACAGACAGTTTTACAGACCTGTTTAAAGTATTCTTGTTATTTATTGTCAATATTAAAGAATTCAATATCAATTATAACTTGAGTTATGATTAAGAATTAAAACAGAAATATTATTGTATAAATATTATTATTGTACCATTACATAGGCTCCTATAAGTTTTCTTGAAAGAGATCACAAAGCTATACAATATGTACAAAGTTTATTTTTCTTATAAAGTCAATAGTTTAATGCTCCCATAAAGAAAAAGAGGAAAAAATATCTTCACGCCACAACACATGGGTCGACAGAGGTCTAGTCTAGACAAATAAGTCCCTTCGACCCACCTTCCTCGCGAAGACATCTTATCCGGACAACGTGACAGGTGGTGAGTCCGACGCCGTCTTTTTATATCCGAGCCAACGATAAACCTGGGGATCAGACTCGGGTCCTTTGACTCGAAATCCAATTACTCAACCACTCAGCTATCGTGACTTTAAAAAAACTGTATAAATAATTCAAAAAGTTGTAATGCTCTTTTTGATAAATGCCTAGTACAAATTATTACTTAATTATTCCATATGAACTCGTCTATCTTGGTAGAGGCGCATTCTCTACCAAGATAGACGAGTTGGTCGGGTCCCAGTATTCGAACATATTAGTATGTATGTAAGCATTGTAACTAACCTACGTACGTATGTATGTATGCAGGTAAAAGTATTACACCGTTTCCTTGGAAACTTAGACAGCGATAGGCTCTCCATCTGTTATCATCACTATACTTGTTCAGATTTAGTATTCTTACAAATTACTTACAATCTTTACAGACAGTTTTACAGACCTGTTTAAAGTATTCTTGTTATTTATTGTCAATATTAAAGAATTCAATATCAATTATAACTTGAGTTATGATTAAGAATTAAAACAGAAATATTATTGTATAAATATTATTATTGTACCATTACATAGGCTCCTATAAGTTTTCTTGAAAGAGATCACAAAGCTATACAATATGTACAAAGTTTATTTTTTCTTATAAAGTCAATAGTTTAATGCTCCCATAAAGAAAAAGAGGAAAAAATATCTTCACGCCACAACACATGGGTCGACAGAGGTCTAGTCTAGACAAATAAGTCCCTTCGACCCACCTTCCTCGCGAAGACATCTTATCCGGACAACGTGACAGGTGGTGAGTCCGACGCCGTCTTTTTATATCCGAGCCAACGATAAACCTGGGGATCAGACTCGGGTCCTTTGACTCGAAATCCAATTACTCAACCACTCAGCTATCGTGACTTTAAAAAAACTGTATAAATAATTCAAAAAGTTGTAATGCTCTTTTTGATAAATGCCTAGTACAAATTATTACTTAATTATTCCATATGAACTCGTCTATCTTGGTAGAGGCGCATTCTCTACCAAGATAGACGAGTTGGTCGGGTCCCAGTATTCGAACATATTAGTATGTATGTAAGCATTGTAACTAACCTACGTACGTATGTATGTATGCAGGTAAAAGTATTACACCGTTTCCTTGGAAACTTAGACAGCGATAGGCTCTCCATCTGTTATCATCACTATACTTGTTCAGATTTAGTATTCTTACAAATTACTTACAATCTTTACAGACAGTTTTACAGACCTGTTTAAAGTATTCTTGTTATTTATTGTCAATATTAAAGAATTCAATATCAATTATAACTTGAGTTATGATTAAGAATTAAAACAGAAATATTATTGTATAAATATTATTATTGTACCATTACATAGGCTCCTATAAGTCTTCTTGAAAGAGTACACTCGTAGGTCAGGAGAGCTACGTCCGTATAACTGCTCGGATATAACGGATGGTACTTAAGTATTTATGTCAAACACATTTGTCCTCCTTTCACTCCGGATTGCGTGGGACGGCGCAGTGACAGGTGCCTGCTGCCCCGCGGCGCTGCCTCCACCTGCTTGTTCCTAGAGAGCGTCTTTTGAATGCTTTCTCTGGGGAGGCAAACAATATTTCAGGTGACAACTGCTTTGTTTCTTTTGTAACGTTTCCCTTTATTTATAGCTGTGAAGAAAAAATTCACGTAGATACAAGCTAGCTTACATCCCTTAACGTCACTAGCCTTAGGTTAGGTTTAAAAAAAAGCCTTTCGAATAGTTTTCAACTGACAGTATATCATGCACAACATCACACATTAATAACTCGTCAAGTTTAATGTTTAGGCTCGCTGTAATTATTTATTGCATCATGTGCAATTAATAATTACATAGTTCAATTAATTGTATAGTTAATGATTTAAATTCTTGTACTTATTTGAAAAAAAATTTACGAATTTCTTTACGCAATTCCCAATACAGGGGTAGACGGAGGTCTAGTCTAGACAGTTAAGTCCCTTCGACCCGCCTTCCACCAAAGTTATTTTCGGGACAACGTGACAGGTGGTAGCCCGTCGACGTCTTTATGTCCAAGCCAACGATGTAATACCTTACATAGTATTTTAAAAAAACCCATTAGTACGAGCCTGCCACCTGGGGATCGAACTCGGGTCTCTTGACTCGAAATTCCGGTCACCCAACCACTCGGCTATCGTGACTTAAAAGAAACATAATAAAATTGAATAATAAATATGTCGCTGGCATAATAGAACATTATTGCCATTTACAATAAAATGTCAGCTCGTTCAAAGTCCTACCGTCTCTTATTATTCACATTTAATAAATACTGCGCTTCAAAACGTTCGCGTCATTATAATTTATTGGTTCATTACTTCTGTATTTCGGTTAACACACGTTAAAGCTCTTTATATCTCTTTGCTGTAAGAAACACGAGACACCGAAGCCGGGAACTACAGGCTCTATATCACTTTTATTACAGATATAAATATTTTTTGCAGTCGGCATAAATGTAAGGAGCATCATTTGATATCGCTGTAACGATTTCTCCGTCCCGTTACTTATCCGTATACAACGCACGAAACGGTCCCTTTATTACCCTTTTGCGTTTGAATTATCAGATTGGAAATTGTAAATGTTAATACTGAATGACCATGTAAGGCTTTTATTTAAATTCTTATAACACCGGTACCTAATACCAGACTGGATAAATACGTAGTGAAGTACGACTTCTCTTCTTCTTAAATTAAATAATAAAATTAAAAACTGTTGAGGGAGGTAGCGGGTTCGAATTACATTCCCGTTTGTTGATTTTTTGAATTGCTCATTATTTTAACAGCCACAACTGTTGTGTACTGGTTTGAGGGGTATGTAGCACGGGATAACACTAGCTAACTGAACTGAATAATTCGGAGTATTTAAGGCATTCTCAGTCCAGGGATGTAAATGCGTCTTTGAACGTCTGTAACCTTTGAATATGTTCTTTTTTGTATCCATGGGTTGCAGTAATCACTAGCAATCATTAAGACTGTTGCCCGTTTGGAATGATATGCACAACCTCCGTCTGTCGAGGAGCAGTTTGCGTGTGCGCCTTTCACTCACCAAGATAAAATAGTTTAGCAGTAGTGTGACTGAAATATTTCACTTGAAGAATTAAAGCATAAAATACTTCACGTGGATTTGAGTAGAAATATCAACTTTGAGATCTTATGTTTTAGTTCTCAAGTATGAACAGTGTAATGAGTCTTGGATTTATTAACATTGAAATTCATAGATCAAATCGCTTAGCTTATAACTCGATAAAATAAATAATTTTACACCAATGAAAGCAAGCTTGTCTTATCTTGAACAGGCAATTTGCGTAAAGCTCGTAAAAAACTACTACTGCGAGTTTTCCCCTGAAACTTTAGTGAATAACTTCTTAAAGCTCTCCGGTTAAAAACGTGATTAGGTTCGTTAAAAAAATTTCATCGAGTCGCCGTCGTCACGTAGAACGCTCGCTCAGACTCGCGACGCCACGGAGCGCGGGATTACGTGGGGAGTACGCTGCGCCGCGCAGAGAGGCGCTTTACTTTCTAAAACTGTTTCACATGCGGATTCCTTGGCAATCCTATTATTCAAAGGGCTATGCATAATCTATTACTACTTCAGTAGTTCCAAAAAGAACAACTGAAAAATGTTACTTTGAGCTTAGGTTGTTTACAACAGTAAGAAGGAAAAATTATAAAAATACAAGCTCGATCTTTTCAAGTTACGTTTCAGGTACTGCACTACCGATTTATGCAGTCAAATTTTAAAGAATGAATTGAACATGAACTTGTATGCACTCGTGGTGCATGGGAAGATGCAAACGATGTAATACCTTACATAGTATTTAAAAAAACCATTAGTACGAGCCTGCCACCTGGGGATCGAACTCGGGTCTCTTGACTCGAAATTCCGGTCACCCAACCACTCGGCTATCGTGACTTAAAAGAAACATAATAAAATTTAATAATAAATATGTCGCTGGCATAATAGAACATTATTGCCATTTACAATAAAATGTCAGCTCGTTCAAAGTCCTACCGTCTCTTATTATTCACATTTAATAAATACTGCGCTTCAAAACGTTCGCGTCATTATAATTTATTGGTTCATTACTTCTGTATTTCGGTTAACACACGTTAAAGCTCTTTATATCTCTTTGCTGTAAGAAACACGAGACACCGAAGCCGGGAACTACAGGCTCTATATCACTTTTATTACAGATATAAATATTTTTTGCAGTCGGCATAAATGTAAGGAGCATCATTTGATATCGCTGTAACGATTTCTCCGTCCCGTTACTTATCCGTATACAACGCACGAAACGGTCCCTTTATTACCCTTTTGCGTTTGAATTATCAGATTGGAAATTGTAAATGTTAATACTGAATGACCATGTAAGGCTTTTATTTAAATTCTTATAACACCGGTACCTAATACCAGACTGGATAAATACGTAGTGAAGTACGACTTCTCTTCTTCTTAAATTAAATAATAAAATTAAAAACTGTTGAGGGAGGTAGCGGGTTCGAATTACATTCCCGTTTGTTGATTTTTTGAATTGCTCATTATTTTAACAGCCACAACTGTTGTGTACTGGTTTGAGGGGTATGTAGCACGGGATAACACTAGCTAACTGAACTGAATAATTCGGAGTATTTAAGGCATTCTCAGTCCAGGGATGTAAATGCGTCTTTGAACGTCTGTAACCTTTGAATATGTTCTTTTTTGTATCCATGGGTTGCAGTAATCACTAGCAATCATTAAGACTGTTGCCCGTTTGGAATGATATGCACAACCTCCGTCTGTCGAGGAGCAGTTTGCGTGTGCGCCTTTCACTCACCAAGATAAAATAGTTTAGCAGTAGTGTGACTGAAATATTTCACTTGAAGAATTAAAGCATAAAATACTTCACGTGGATTTGAGTAGAAATATCAACTTTGAGATCTTATGTTTTAGTTCTCAAGTATGAACAGTGTAATGAGTCTTGGATTTATTAACATTGAAATTCATAGATCAAATCGCTTAGCTTATAACTCGATAAAATAAATAATTTTACACCAATGAAAGCAAGCTTGTCTTATCTTGAACAGGCAATTTGCGTAAAGCTCGTAAAAAACTACTACTGCGAGTTTTCCCCTGAAACTTTAGTGAATAACTTCTTAAAGCTCTCCGGTTAAAAACGTGATTAGGTTCGTTAAAAAAATTTCATCGAGTCGCCGTCGTCACGTAGAACGCTCGCTCAGACTCGCGACGTCACGGAGCGCGGGATTACGTGGGGAGTACGCTGCGCCGCGCAGAGAGGCGCTTTACTTTCTAAAACTGTTTCACATGCGGATTCCTTGGCAATCCTATTATTCAAAGGGCTATGCATAATCTATTACTACTTCAGTAGTTCCAAAAAGAACAACTGAAAAATGTTACTTTGAGCTTAGGTTGTTTACAACAGTAAGAAGGAAAAATTATAAAAATACAAGCTCGATCTTTTCAAGTTACGTTTCAGGTACTGCGCTACCGATTTATGCAGTCAAATTTTAAAGAATGAATTGAACATGAACTTGTATGCACTCGTGGTGCATGGGAAGATGCAAACGAAATATTTTTATTTCTGAAACTCAACAAACACAAAAGATGGTATATCCTGTTAATTCCTTTTGCGCAGAAATGCATCATTAACAATTCATAATTAACAATCAATTGTAACAGTGCATAATTAACAATCAATTGTAACAGAGTATCGCCGGCTATAGACATACAGACATAATAGTCTATAAAGTCTACTGCAGGAAGTATTCCTCTCACGTAAGGGAGAGATTAACTCAATCGTAACTTTTGACAAGTGGATTGGCAACTGCAGTACCAGATCTTAACCGCCTTAGAAGCTTCTGCCCGTCACCTATATGCTGGATTTTGATTTGGTATAATGGTTACCCCGCCTTCTGACGGTAGTCAATGGTATTTTTAAGGATTTCCCTTAGTCGTCTCTTACGAGACCCAAAGGAAGAAAGAAAATGGTATATTCTTGCGTCGATACCACGAAGTAAAATAGTAGGACCAGTTTATTTAGTTATGTTTTATATCATTATTTAATAAAAAATCTTGATAGTTTAAATGGAAAACTTGTGTTAAAGATGTAAGATTTAGGTTTGCTTATACAAACAGCGAACATTTTAAACACAAAAACTTGAAGTTGATCATTTGAGCAGTTTAAATTTCCTTACAAAACATACATCACGGTCTGCAAGAAGTGAGCAGTGCACGGCAATTAGCGAGCGATGTTGTTCTATGCCATCAGTAAACTGCAACTATTCCTACATTTCAAAGTTGTTGAAGAATGTTTCAGCGCTGTGTAATTATTGCTAAGTACACCTTGATCACGATAAAGTAGCTGTGAACATTAAATCATTGACATTATTGAAATATATGTGAATAAATCTTCACGCAATTCCCAATACAGGGGTAGACAGAGATCTAGTCTAGACAATTAGGTCCCTTGGACCCTCCTTCCACCGAAGGTATTTTCGGGACAACATGACAGTTGGTGAGCTCGTCGCCGACTTTTATGTCCAAGCCAACGATTTGATTCGTACATAAGTTTTTGAAAACTCATTGGTACGAGCCTGCCAACTGGGGGTCGAACTCGGGTCTCTTGACTCGAAATTCCGACCACCCTACCATATGGTTTTTTCGTGACATGTGGTTTTTTTAAATAAAAAAAACATGTGATTTACAAAATGTAGTAAGAAGTTTCATTAACAAATTTTTATGAGTTTTTAGCAGTTTATTCAGCTTAGCCGTGTGACAAATAAATAAAAGTAATACAGAATAACAATTACAATACACATACAAAGTTACTTTCGTTTTCTTAAGTATACATTTATGATAAGTGTTCCGTAGCCGGCTGTAAAAAGTATAGCTGAAAAAGAAAGGTTTCATTAATTTTTCAACAACAGCCATTAAAAAGTCAGTCATTAAGTACAGTATCATGGAGGTAATGGAGCCGCGGCCCGGATTGTCCAGCGAGCCGAAATCACTTACTGCAGCTCAGCGGCGCTGGAAAACCGCCAAAAGGCCGTTAAAAGTAGCGGAATTTTGTAAACATGCAACTGACAAAGGCGAATGAGGGAATATATTTTTGGCACGCGACGAAGTTCAGTGGCGAGCCTCGATGCGGAAAAATTTGCAATTCAATGGAACTTTTTGAAGCAAATTTTAGGTGTTTAACGATTGTGCGGGGGTTCATGGAACAATATATAGCGCTCTTTGTACGCGTTGTGTTTGTTTAAGAGCCACGATAGCCAGGCAGCGTAGCATGACAGGAATTCGAATCTAAAACCCAGAGAGATGCTCATCGAAAGGGCTGAATTGTCTCAAACTCTGATTGTGCTGTAGTATTGGATAATGCGTGAAAATAAACAAAAAAATTTTTAGAGGGTGTTACAAAAATTCAATAAATTTTGTGTTTTTTATAGACAGCAATATTACTAAAAAAGGAACATTCACACCATGCACGCGGGCTGAGTGACAGACGGACGAACGTCGCGACTAATGAGTTTCGAAGCGCGGAGCTTCGTTTATCAAACGTGTGGAAGTAGTGACATTGATACATTGTTTTCTGAATATAATTCCACTCGGAATATGTCAATCACAGATGTATGCGATAATAAGTTGATAAATGATGAAGTCGTAAGTGGAGTAAACGCTGATGTGTGTTCCGTGAAATTTTTATGAATCGAGGCAGAATGATGAATAAGTATGATCATTCAAATGTTTATACATAACTAGAGTAAAAAGCGAGCGCAGGCTTTAAATCAATACACGACAGGTGTGCGTATATCTCTGTTGTCGGTAAATTTATGATGTAGTATCTAATTTGTATGTATCAACTTAATACAAAGAGGCCAAAGCGTAAAGTTTGTGTCCACGATTTCGTAAGCGTGGAAAAATATTCCTGTCTAATATTCTTTATAGATATGCAGGTGCAAGATATAAGTCACGATAGCCGAGTGGTTGCGTGATAGGAATTCGAGTCAAGAGACGTGAATTCGATCCCCTGATGGCCGGCTCGTACCAATGGTTTTTTTTAAACTAATATGAATTACGTCGTTGGTTTGAACATAAAGACGACGACGGGCTTACAACCTGTCACATTGTCCCAAGAAAATGACTTCGGTAGATGGGTCGATAGAATTCTGTCTACCCCTGTATTGGGAATGTCGCGAAGATTATTTATTGAAGGATACATAAATTATACCTATATTGTTTTCATTTTATTTACCTATAGTGCTAAGTGAGTAACTTTAATCTAAGCCCCAAACAACGACTAATAGAACGGGTTCGTAATTAAATTACGATCATATTTTTGTCAAAATAACAAAATAAAACATTATTGTAATAATAAAATAACCTTTTTCATCTTGTTAATAATATCTGAAACTGCATATACAGTACAAAATATTTTCGCATAAATCGTAAACTATGAAAAAAAGCTTAACCGTTTGAAACTTACATAAAAGCGACGAGTGCTCTCGGGCGAAGCGATTTGCCGGCACTTAGGCGGCCGCTGCCCAGGAGTGCGCACGGTTTTTGTGCCCGCTTGTTCAGGCTTTGTCTACTGGTTTCATACGTTTTGCTTGTAACTTCAAGTATACAGTACCAGTATATAGCAATAAATAAATTGAATAAATACATATATGGATATAATCTCTCTCATATATATAAAGAAGGCTCCAGCTGTGGGCATTCATAGGCTGCTATTTAACTTTTACTGTGGACAGCCTCCGTGGACGAGTGGCGTAAACGTCGGTTTTCAAGGTATCGTTATCTCGAGGTCTCAGGTTCGATTCCCGGACGGTTCAATGTAGAAAAACCTCATTTTTTCATACCACAAGTACTTTAGCTTCTTACATTGGGATGGGAACAATGTATGTGATGTTGCCCCTATCTATATACGAGTATGTAATTTACATATATATTACATTAAATCAATGAAACATATAACAATAACAATCACGATAGCCGAGTTGTTGGGTTGTCGGAATTTCGAGTCGAGAGACCCGAGTTCGATCCCCAGGTGGCAGTACCAATGAGTTTTTTAAAAACTTATGTACGAATTTCATCGTTGGCTTGGACACAAAGGCGGCGACGGGCTCACCACCTGTCACGTTGTCCCGAAAATATCTTCGGTGGAAGGTGGGTCAAAGGGACTTAATTGTCTAGACTTGACCTCTGTCTACCCCTGTATTGGGAATTGCGTGAAGATATTTATTTATTTATTATAATGAAACATATTATCGTGTCTAAAAGTAGGTTTATATAGAAATAATCATATGATTTTTCTTGAGTTTCTCTACTTTTTCTATTTGCTGCCAGGCAGTAGTCTAAGAGAAAATCGATTGTCGTCATTCGATGGTCCAACTCAAATTGGTAGCGTTTGGGAAACTACTCCACATTTTCTAGTCGAGTGTACCTAAGGGTATTGTTAACAATAAATGAGTGTTGCTACAATCATTAATAATATATTTAAAAGAACAGGTCGCGGTACATGATGTAGTTCTTTTATTGAACATTTTCAAAAAACATTTCTCATGTTCCAATTAATAGTTTATGAATACGGCGTATTCATAAACTAGATTAGTTTGTCTGTACACCGTCTTCAGCCGCAGCGTTTAAGTGATCCTCGAAAAAACTTTTTTAATTTATATTTAATATTGTTTGTGTAAGATCATATCTTAAATTACTGGGTAGTCGATTTATTATTTTTGGTAATTGATATTCTAACAGGTGGTTATTGTATTTAGACATTTCTAGATTATATTGTGTCGCTCTTCGTGTTGTATCTTTTCGATTTGCTGGTTTTTGTATATTTTCATTAAAATATTGTTCGTTAAGCAATGAATATTTAACATTGTCATGTACAGGCATACGTGCACAATGACGGAATAGGTTACACAGACCTAGTTCAGATTTATGTTTTATTACTGATGACACAATGTTCTTAAGCTGACGCGATTGCAAATAGTAAATAGAATCTAAGTGTCGATATCAAAGTATGCCCATTACTACTCAGTCCATATGATATTATGATTTAACCTAGGGCCTTGTACAGCTGTAAAAGTAACCTGTAGCAAATCTTATATTTCATTTAAGATACAGATTACAGATAAGATGTACAGATTTTCATACGGAATACTAAAAGTCAACTTAATTAAAAAGCAACTCGAAAAGTCCCTTTTCTCTCCTGCGTCAGATTTCGCGCCCCGCGTCCGAATTCGTTGTCCGGCTTCTTGCTGGAGTTTCACTTTTATTGTTTAGATTCTATTGTTTAAAACACATTTAAAAACTTGAAATAAAGGAGGAATCGGAGGAAAGGGGAAATTGTGTTAATGTAAAGGTGTTTTTAAACTGTTTTAATGTATTCCTTTGTTAAGTTCAGATTATTTTGCACTTTTAGATTTGACTTTTTTCATTTTCACTGTGGTTTCATTTTATGGAAAATACTAGAAAACAAGAAATGGCCGCATCTAAAAATGTCTACACTAAAATTATAAAGAGAAATGATTTGTGTTTGTGTATATTAATCGAAGTCAAGATAGCCGAGTGGTTGGGTGGTCGGAATTTCGAGGCAATAGACATGAGTTCGATGGCTCGTACCAATGGGTTTTACAAAAAAAAAAAAAAAACGTACGTTTTATATTGTTGGCTTGTACATAAAGACGGCGACGGGCTCACCACCTGTCACGTTGTCCCAAAAATATCTTCGGGGGAATGTGGGTAAAAGAGACTTAACTGTCTAGACTAGACCTTTGTCTGCCCCCGTATTGGGAATAGCGCAAGATATTTATTTATTATTTATTTTGTTTGTTAATCTGCTGGATCAATTTCCAAAATCATTTTCGCGTTACATATATTTGTCATTTATCATGAATATAGGCTAAATAACATCAAGCTAAGACCAATCAAAGTTTTCAATATTGTGCTTACCCTAGGCACAATATTGAAAACTGTTTCGAAAATTGGGAAAATGTTCCCTTTTGGATAGTTACTCGAAAATAATGGATAGAACTACCTTCTTATGTAATGTATTACTTATCTTCTTATATAATGTAGAATAAAATTTTCCTTTTCTTTACTTGATTTGAATAAACCTATTCGTTTCAATATATAGTCGATTTAAGTTAAGCGAATCGCGTCGAAAAACTAAAGTGAAAAGTGTACAGCGGAAGTTTTTTGTTTGTAATGAGTGAGAATACTCATTTTTTTTTGTATACAAAATTTTTTCTTTGAAATATTTCATCTAAATAAACATCCTAAGAAGTATAATAAACATATTAACAGAACATAAAAGATATTATTTGGCTTCATAGAAGAGCACTAGTTGGTGCCATTAATGCCAAGAAACGGTGCCATTAATTATTTCATTACGCAAAAAAGTACCAGGAAAATAAAATATTTCAAACAATAAGATATCTATGGCTATGTACTTTATACCTTTATGACAAAGGCAGGGTAGAGTCACTTCAAAAATGTTATAAGAGCACCAGATAGTATTGAGCATTTTTTATAAATTCAAAGATTCACTTTTTGTTAATATAACAAAAGTTTCAACTGACGTTCAAATTCAATGAACAATTCAATTAAACAGCAACAATTGCCTCCTCGGATTATCATTGCGCTCGAACAGAAATGTTAATGACGTAATGTTAATTTTTGTAGCTACACTATCATCACACAACGTGCAGTGATCTCGTTAATGCTGTTTCAATTAATTTAATACTTTCAATTAAATATATTTTCATATTAATACCAATGCAGTGATGCATCACGTATGTCTAACTAAAGTTGAAATTTATTGTGAAACAAATTATGAGCTATCTATACGACCTTCAGGCAATTAAATTTGATAATGATTTGACGACCTCCGTGGACGAGTGGCGTAAACACCGGTTTTCAAGGTATCGCCATCTCGAGGTCCCGGGTTCGATTCCCGAAAAAATGTAGAAAAAGTGGTTTTTCTGGGTGTTTGTGGTGCCTTTATTGTTTCCGATTCCCATACCTCAAGTGCATTAACATCTTACATTGGGATTGGAGCAATGTATGTGATGCTGTCCCTATCTATATATGTATTTATTATTATTATTATAAAATGAGACGGCTGCTTTCACCGTTGTATTATTGGACCGCACTAATACTAAATATTTACGTATAAAAGAACCTCCGGACACCTCAGAGACCAGGAGGGAAGGGAAATCAGAAGGTGGCGTCTGCAGGCGCCAGTTAGAAAAGGTTTTATTTAACATCTTAAGTTCTTCACACAATAAAATAAATATAAAGGGAACTTCATACCAAAAACATCCGAATCACCAAAATTATGTAAACAGATAAAACAAAGCTGATCACAAACAAGAACAAATGACAGGATGGGCCATCAAATTGGACATCAACTCAGCGTTCTTTATCGCAGTTGCTACGATTGCGTTGATTTTCAGCGACGTACATTTAGATTAGTTTTGATGACTTCCGCGGACGAGTGGCGTACGCACCGGTTTTTATGTTGTTATCAGCTGTGAGGTCCCAGGTTTGATTCTCGGTGGGATCGATGTAGAAAATACTTTTTCTACATTGTCTCAGGTCTGGGTGATTGGGGTACCTTCGTTGTTTCTGATTCCATTATACAAGTGCTTAAGCTGCTTAATTTTGAATCAGAATAATCATATGTGATGTTGTCCTTATCTTATGTATGTATAAGTATTGGAAGGAGAGAAATTATATTGTGCGTTATATAATTAGCCTGTATTGTGAGATGTTAACGAATGTCCATGCACGACACTTGCTGGCAGGTGAACCGGATTGTTGTTCTCTAAATAATTAATAAAAAAAATAGAACTTTATTTTATTTTGACGTCCCTCTAACCCAATTAGTGCATTACATAACTTTTTTAGTTGATTTAACGGAAACTCTCGGTTCTTGTAAGAAAAAAGTTATTCTAAAGTACAGTTGTTGAGCTCGTTTCGTCACGTGTACAACGGGAAGGAAGCAATTGGTACTCCGCTCCCGCCTTTTATGGAGAACCTTGTTTAACGTCTTTGCTTCTCTCTAACTTTCGCGTAGTACGTGGAGAAAGAAATAATTTTACAGCTCTGATTTGATTTTATAAACCGACGGAAATTATTGGTGAAGATTCCTAAGTTATATTTTTTTAAATATGATCTGACGTAACGTTTTACGGAGGTTTCGATAATTCCTTTTTGTAAGACCTTTTCACCCTATCCCCAATACTGGGGTAGACAGCGGTCAAGATAACTAAATACTTTCGACCCACATTTTACCGAAGACATTTTTTTGGTGAAATATGAAAGGTAGTGAGCCTATAGTCAAGTGAGGAACCGATAATGGAACGTCAAGAAAATTGCTGAAATTTTATAAGAATTTTGAGTATTTCTCATCCTTTGTGATGGAATTACGTTTTCTTTGTCTAAGATCTATAAGTCATCATATAAGGATACTGAGCTTATCACAGAAACCACTGCAATCCTTAAGTTCCTAGTTAGGAGTTCGGTAATAATATAAAAAAAATATCTTCACGCAATTCCCAATACAGGGGTAGACAGAGGTCTAGTCTAGACAATTAAGTCCCTTTGACCCACCTTCCACCGAAGATATTTTCGGGACAACGTGACAGGTGGTGAGCCGGTCGCCGTCTTTTATGTCCAAGCCAACGATGAAATTCGAACATAAGTTTTTGAAAAACTCTTTGGTACTGCCACCTGGGGATCGAACTCGGGTCTCACGACTCGCAATTCCGACCACCCAACAACTCGGCTATCGTGACTTAATGGTAAATGGTAATAATATAAAATTTGTTAATAGATACTGCCCGGTGAACAGGTGTTTGTTGACTGTAATAACTTAAGAAATGAAACTTAGTTTTTAATCGAAGGCCGAAGATGTGGCTAGCATTGAGTTTGCTGTAGCTTGTAGAATAGATAGTATTTGGCCAATTGGTACCACAAGTAACAAGTTTTAGGAGCAAACATAAAAAAGGATTATGCCACAGGACACAATAAAGAGAATTTAATAAGTAATTACGAAATAAAAAAAGTCACGGAAAATATCTTCGGTTTAAGGTGGTTCGAGGGGACTTAATTGTCTAGACTAGACCTCTGTCTACCTCTGTATTGGGATTTGCGTGAAGATATTTATTTATTTATTTAGTTTTTAATAAATGATGGTGGTTCAGTACGTGCCTTGTGAAAACTTTGGTAAGCATTCGTCTGCTTACTTACCTAACATTAATGCAGCTGTGACAGACTAAAATTGAAAAGGTGAAATAGTGTTAATGATCATTGTATATCTATAATGAAACAATATTATTTATTCAACGTTCATCGCTTAATTAAAATATTAATTACTAAACAAGAGCGCAGCTATTTGTTTTGTTAAATGAATACTGTAATTAAGTACTCACACATATTTACATGTAATATCTAGGAGGTTTTTGGTTATTTATCACACTTTTCACAGTATTGTTACACTTAAGAGTATAATCACTCCCTTTCTTGGATTTTGTAAGAGAAGAAAAAGAAAACTCAAAAAACGATGATCAAGATGAATGCAGGGGACTGTGATATACCATCATGTATGTATTACAATTTTGTTCCACTTTCCATAGTCGAATAATTAGTCATATTGAAGGACAAATGTTTTGCTAAAACATGACTAAATACCGCTTAGAATGTTAAAGTTAGTTGAAGCTGCAATTAGGACATTGCATTCAGATTCAAATATGAAAAGGTGCATGATTCGAATCAATACACGTAATTAACAAGACTGCTTTTTAAGTTTGCTAAAAATACTTCAATACGTGTTTTATGAATATTCCTCATTATACTGGATACAAGAAACATTTACTTGCCAATTCAATTAGTCTCGTGCGTCCGAGACAATTAGCAACACGCCGAGGGCAATGCTGATTAATGACCTGATTTATTCCAATCACTTTGTACAATCTTGCAACTTACATTCTTCCTTCATATACCTTATCCATATGATTTAATCTACCTTATTCGATTTCATCAAAAATAAAATAGATAATGAATGTAAAAAGAAATAATAAAAATTAATATCAAGTTGTAAACCTTGATACCATAGTTATATATATATATATATATATATATATATATATATATATATATATATATATATATATATATATATATATATATATATATATATATATATATATATATATATATATATATATATATATATATATATATATATATATATATATATATATATATATATATATATATATATATATATATATATATATATATATATATGTTTAAAAATATAATCATGAACTAAATATGCATAAACATTAATTTGTTATGCTAATATAAAAATAAAAAATATTTTTATATTTAATGAAAATATTTATAAAAGATATTGTTATAAAATTTATTATCCGAACAGAAGTGTACCTTTGAATCAGGTCACATAGCACATTTATTTTTCTTGCGAAGTGAGACAATATAATTTTATATTAACATCTTTATAATAACGAATTTCCGTAAGTAACGCCTGAGTCTAATGACTATGTAAAAATAATCTTCCTGTCATAATCAATACTGGGGTACATAGTGGTCTAGAAAATTAAAAACTTTCCTTTCACTTTTGTCTGAACAATTTTTTGGGAGTATTTTATATGTCCTAAACGATATAAATCGTTCGCAAGTTTTGAAAAACCCTTTGGTACGAGCCTATCACCGGGGATCGAACTCGAATTTCTAGACTCAAATTCCGATCACCCAATCACGCGCTACCGTGGCTCATCTTAACTATATAAGAAATTAATATTAAACTAATCGAAATCGGGACTGTACTAAAACCAAGGTGTAGCATGAAGATATCGCAAATATCAGAATAATGATCGGTGAATTAATCGTACATTTTTTATCTTCACACATTTCTATTTTCATTTCAGTACGCGGGTAGACAGAGGTATGAACATTTTAGTGCCTTCTACTCACACTTCACCTCAGCTTAATTGTAATGACGTGATGGGTGGTGAGCCAGTGGCAGAAATATTTTATAAGTTACTTATTTATCAAATTTTATAGTATACTATATGGGCATAAATTGTTCATGATATTAACAATTACTCCATATCAATAAAAACAATTGTATGTAGCTCATGTACATTATGTGCGACAGACGAGCGTAAATTAGAAAGGAATAAAATAAAGGCTCTCTCTGAAGCACAAAGAGCAGGAAGTCCAGATCATTGGAGCATTCTTCGCAAATTGCGTGACATTTTATATTCTAGGAATATGGCTCTCATTTCGCGTTTTCCCCCCACAGCAAAAAGCGATTGCCTTCCCAATCAGGGGAGGCGTTTTCCTTTTTCTCACTCGTTATGTTTTCTTTGTCGTCTGTAATTGTCAATCCAAAAATATTTTTTGTGCCCTGAAGAAAGGCAGTCATATTGTTCCAGGAAAATATTTAACCGCTTAAATTTTACTCTAGGTTGTAGGTAATAAATGATGACTGAACTGACTTTAAAAACTATGATTCAGCCAAACTCTTTTAGGGATTTCTCGCAAACACCGATTATTTTATTGCATTATTATGACACCTCGTTGAACAATCAAATTCAGCTTGGTGTTGCTAAATTTGAAGATACAGCGCAACGACATTTAAAGACTAATTGTCGATTATCTGTAGTGGACAGAGTCATTAAATAGTGTTCCGAGATCTCCGCGCGGCTTTTCTCATTCACTGTGTTAAATGGGATGACCATTTGTTCATGTTTATGGATTTTATTTTATTATTATCATACGAAAAATTCGTCTCTTCACGCCATTCCCAATACAGCAGTACCCAGAGGTCAAATCTATAAGTCATTTCGACCCACCTTGAACCGGATACTTATTTTTTGAACAGCGTGAAAGGAGGTGAGACTTGCCGTATTTGTGTCTGAAAGAACCCTTTGTTACGAGCCTACCACTTGGGATCGAATTTCAGTCACCTATCTCCACTACTCCTAACCTAACTCCACTCGGCCATCGTGGCACTAGTAATATTTTTATGAAGTTATCTTTTACACTATATACTCACTAAAACAGCGAAAATTTGTATATAATTTACCTAAAAGCTAAGTGTAATAAAATAGAACGAGATATTCATTTTTATAAACATGTGAAAACTCCAAAAAATCTAAATTTTCAACTCTCATGATGGTTTTTTAACAAGCATTGTATAATAGGAAATATTATTATGCAAAGCTCTTGGTAAGTGTCAATAGCATAATAGTTTAGGGGACGGAATCCGAAACATAACGTCCCAGGTTCGGGTCCGCCATTTGGCTATTTTCGTGAACCTTTCCAGACACAAGCTTTCCAACTTAGTTGGAGTGGTTAAAGGAAATACTAGTAATGTTATTTGACATTGTTAGTATTATTAAAAAAAACCACCCAGTTGTCAAACTCGAATCTCGCGGACTAGTGAAGGGGAGCAGAATAATTAGGGATGCAGCGGCACTGCGCTCACTGCATCACTGGCGCGCGCTAACTAGGCCAATCAGTCTAGGATTTTTCACACCCTTCTTTAGATTACTTTGCTTCCAAAAATGTACTTTAGCTGGCTTCTTTCTTCTAAAAAGTGCCTGTTTTCAATTATGGTCTACTATATCATTTTCTAAAGTAAGAATTTCATTGTTAATACATTTATAATATAAAAAAACACTTAAAATATCTGTTACGATCGGATGTTAATGCACAAACAATAATTCATTAAATGTATTCAAGTATTCCCGTTATTCCCAATACTGGGGTAGACAGAGGTCTAGACAATAAAATCGCTTCAACCCACCTTCCATCGAAGACATTTTTTGGCAGGTGATGAGTGATATTTCATTTTAAGTTTGCAGGGTTGAGAGCTGGTGTCCAGAAATACAAGTCAAAAGTCTTGTAGCACCTGTCTCCGACAGTACATTCAAAAGGCTTATTTTACTCAGGCCTGTGATATATTTCATAGTATATATTGTAGTGAGAAATATTTTTTTTTACTTATGAGTTTGTAATAGGAGGTTTCTAGACGTGGTATCGGCTTTTGGCAAGATAGCGCAGTGTTAGATCGAGAGATAACGTCTGACAATCGTCGATATATTAATACATTTTTGAATCATTGCGATTCCCAGCTTCGCTAAATTATCAGTGAAAGTATAAGAAACTAGACCTGTGGGTACCACCACTTCAGACCTTGCTGCTGTTGCTTTATATATTTCATTTCCTCGGCCAGTCGCTGGTACTTTATAATTTTTTCGGGAGTATATTGTTGCAATTTATGTGACTTTGAATGTCTAACAACAACGTTTTGCTCTTATTAAATTAAATTATTGTTATAATTAATCCCACGACCGCCGCTGCTTTTAGTTCGTCGTTTTAATGTTATTGTATTTATTACATTTTAAGTGCACCCTGAGCTGCCCGTACTTCTTCCCGTCCGCTCACCCGCTCAGTTCGCTTCTTATTGCCGAAGGCTGAATACATATTATCACGAAGTAGACAGATGAATATTGTTTAACAAAGATATACAGTATGGATGCGTACGGACCTGCTTGCACGCACTGTGCGAGCCTTCCGTGATTTGTGCTAAAGAGCAGCACCAAACTATTGAGTTACTACAATAGTTTGATGCTGCTCTTGGTCCGCATATAGCGCATGTAATGGGAAAAGAAACAATTGTCGTTTTAGTGTCAGAAGAAATTTAATTCGAAACGCTTTAATAACAGATGAAATCGATTTTTCAATTGATTTTGGGTCGGTGAAACATGCCGAGGCGGAATAAAAAGCAGCCGACCACGGTAATCAAGGACCGGGTACCGTTCTTAAAACTTTAAAGTGACATCATTACGTCGTCATATGAAGTCAGACTTACCTACAGTACTGTAAAACTCGATAATAGGATACTCTGTGTTCAGAAGTTTCGTCATAATTATGATAGGAAAATTATGAAGGGCATTGATGATTGAAATACCAGACACCCGTGCCTCGTACCTCAGACGCTGCTACGTTAACGCTCTGCTTTATTTTCCTCAGGTATTTTTCGATTCTATATTAGTCGATAGTAGATATTAGTATTAGTAGATAGTCTAGTCGTTTAGTAGATAGTTAGTCTAGTAGATAGTTAGTTCGATTCCCTAAATTAATTGCAACGAGGCAATGGTTCTTTTTTAAAAAAAAAAAAAACTTACGTACCACTTATATCGGTGGCTTGGACAAAAAGACGGCGACGGACTCACGACCTATCGCGTTTTCCCAAAAATCTCTTCGGAAGGAAGGAAGGTGGGTCCAAGGACTTAAACTTCTAGACCCCGGTGTACTCCAGTATTGGAAGTGGCGTGAAGATTTTTGAATTTTACAAAATATTTGTATTTAGACAAGAACATTTGCAGCTCTATATATTTAGAAGTAACTGAAAGTCAAGTTCAACTGTCATGACATGAGTCAAGTTCAACTGTCATGACGAAATCCGCAGTCACCAATGTATCGATTACAAAGCTTAGTTGGCAAGTTATGAAAACAACGGACATAGTTAAATTGATTAATTACGATACCGCTTAATTTGAATGTGAAAAGGGGATGCCTTGCATGTGTACAGAAGCCAGTTAACAGATTATTGGGTTATTGGAGGCGCGCCAACCGCAGTGCTGCTAGTTTGAATTACAACAAGCGATCGCTTTGCCTGCGAGCACCGACCCCGCTGCACTCGTATTAAATTCATCGCGTAATGCAATGCTATTGAAGTGGAACATTCGAGCAGCCAAAGCTTGGCTAGATTTTCGTCATAAACACAGTATATTCCACGAGTATCGTGGAATTTACTTTATTTGATACTAAATCTACCAGCGACTTCGTTAGCGGCTTATATAAAAGATATATATTTTCACAAGATTATTTAATTTCCCACAGTAAAAAGCACCGTATCCTCCCACAGTAAAAACAAGTATATATAACCGAAACTCAATACTTTCAAATCTCTTCAAAGCAACCGTGCATTATGTAGAAAAAAATTTGTTCCATGGTAATCCAGATTATAAGCTATCTGCATGGCAAATTTTATTCAAATCTAATCTGTAATTTTGGCGAAGAAACATTTAAATATAATTTTTGGAACAAAGTTCTCTATAAGACGATGCGGAGGAGTACCGGTACCAAACCGGTAAAAAACGTCCGTAACGTAAGATTATTACGTATTAAAACGTAACGTATTAAAGAAATCATAAGAGAAAATGTATACCCGAATAATTATTTTCTTTATACCTCGAACTTAAAATAAATATTTTTATAATAAAGTATTTCGTCCCTATCCGGTGTCCCACACCACACGTTCCTTTTTTTAATAAAATTCGATGAAAATGCGATGTTCTTAGATGTATCACTTCATGCAAACATAACAAGCTTAGGGTCAAGATCAAGCTAATAGTCCACCTAATTGTATTTATTTATTTATTTATTCTTTATTGTTACACCTTATACTAAGGGCTACAATGGGCGGACTTAATGCCTGGTGGCATTCTCTACCAGTCAACCTTTGTTATGGTGAGAAGTAGATGGCAGGTGCTAACAAGAAAAATATAGATTAATGCTCCTAATAAAAAAAATATATACATATAAATAATAAATATTTTATGGAAAAATACATACATGTATTATATAAACTAAACGTACATAATTATACATAAATACATAAATAATATATATAAAATATAAACATATAAATATATACAAAATATATATTAATGATTCTTAAGATAATACTCACGAACTAATCTCTTGAACGAATAGGCATTCGGAGCAGATTTTATCTTCAAAGGTAGGGCGTTCCAGAGTAGTGCAGCTTGTACCGTAAAAGAGGAGTTAAAGTATCCTGTATTATGTTGAGGAATGTGAATCCTATGTTGGTTTATGGAGCGAGGTGCTCTGTCATGAGTAGATTGGAGATGTTGAAAGTTATTTCTTAGGTAAGCAGGAGAATTAGAGTTAGTCAATACAGAATACAACAGAAACAGAATTCGGGAGCTACGCCTTTGACGAATGGGAAGCCATTTAAGCTTGGAACAGTAAGAGGAGATATGGTCATATTTACGTAAACCGAAAATAAATCTAATACAGTTGTTGAGAAGGCGCTCTAGTTTGTCGAGACGTGTTTGGGATAGATCTGGATAACATACATCGGCATAGTCGATAATGGGCAATACCAGGGACTGAACCAGCAAAAGCTTAGTTTTAAAGGGAAGGAAATTTTTAAGGCGGTAGAGTGAACGTAAAGTGGCATTGACTTTTCTGCTTATTTCCGCAACCTGAAGTTCCCAGCTTAACGACTGATCCAAATGCAAGCCTAGATCAACTACGGTATTAGAAATTGGAATTAATGTTCCATTATAATAAATAGGAGAAAGGTTACCGTAATCAATCCTGGCCAGCATCCTAGGACCACCCATTACTATGGCTTTACATTTTGTTGGGTTGACGGTAACACCATATCTAATGGACCAATCCCTAATTAACTCAAGATTTTTATTGAGCTTAAAAATACAGTTATTGAGATCACCCACTTCCGATTTATCGTAAAGCTGAAGATCGTCTGCATACAGATGATACGAACAGTTTAAGACAGTGGTGATGGGTTAATAAATAACGAAAACATTATTGGAGAAAGTATACCGCCTTGCGGCACCCCAGAATCTACATCCGCCCAGGCAGAACATTGCTGTCCTAAGCGGACTGACTGTTGGCGGCCGCGAAGATATGATGAGAACCAATCCAAAGCTTGGGTCGAGAATCTGAGGTAAGTAAGGTAGGATATAAGGATATCGTGATCAACTGTGTTAAAAGCGTTTGAAAAGTCAACCAGCACCACCACTGTCAACTTTTGCTCATCCATGCCCTTCCTTATGTCATCTGTGACCTTGACAAGTGCTGTAGTGGTACTGTGACCTGGACGAAAACCTGACTGAAAGTCATTCAGTAGGTTATGTTTGTTAACGAACGTAGAGATTTGCTTATGTACACAGGCTTCAAGAACTTTAGAAAGGAAAGGAAGTATAGAGATCGGTCGAAAGTGATTAGGCAAGGTAGGATTATTTATTTTAGGAAGTGGAAGTACAAAAGCCTTTTTCCACAGGGTCAGGTAAACACCAGAGTCTAAAGAAAAATTAATAATATGTGTAACTACTGGTAAAAGGTACTCAAGTATTAAGGATATCATTTGCTTACTAACCTCGTCGCTTCCCACAGCCTTCGATTTAATTGCACATATAATGTTTTTAACTTCTGTAGGAGTTACTGGTGTGAATTCAAAGTCGGAAATGTGAAGAGGTGACATACAACCAATAAACAATAGTCGCTGAACGAATTAGAGGATTAATAGTTGGGGGAGAGATAAAGTGCTGGTTTATGTTATTTAATGTGAGAGACGAAATGTGATCCAATGATGTTGGCTTGGATATGCCTAGAGATTTGAGAAATTTCCACACATCAGCAGTCGAAGAATTAACAATATTTTCATGGATATAACGGCGTTTAGCATTTCGTATCATCTGGTTGCATTTATTTCTCAGCAATTTAAAATGGGACCAGTTCTCCACGGTACGGTTTCTCTTAAATTTGCGAAAAGCCCAATCCCTTCTTGTCATAGCCACCCTCACACCTCTTGACATCCAAGGGGCGGGAGGACGCTTTACCCTCACACGATGTACTGGTGCATGGATGTTGTAAAGATTGAGGACAGCATTATTAAGTAGGGACACCTTATCATCGACTGATGTCGATTCCACTAAAGGAGTCATATCGATGAGAGATGCATCACTTAAGAGTTTTTTTAAATCTATTTTTGGAAATTGCGCAAATTCAATATAGTGGGACTAGGTTTGGGAGGGATTAAGTTATAGGAAAAATAAAGCAGGTCATGGTGGGAAAAGCAAGGAGCTAACAGCTGACCATGCGTTTTGACACAGTCAGGTGAGGCAATAATAATGAGGTCAATCCAGGAGTCATTGGTGTCAACGTTATGATGCGTAGCCGCTAACGGCAGAATTTGGAAATCGACCGACTCAATTATTGACCTAAGTTTTTGAGAACAGGACGTATTATGTAATAAGTTAGTGTTAAAATCACCCATTATCACGCAATGTGCGTAATCTGATCCAAGTGAATCGAAAGCGGTTTCAAGAACGTTGAAATAATCAACAGTAGGCGGACAGTACACTACCCCAGAATCGCCCTTACACCCAAAATACAAATTTCTAGAAATAGAAATTCACAGGATGCTGAGTAGAAAGAAGGGGATGCTAATACAATTTTAAACGGAATATTAGCCCTTAAATATATAGCAACCCCGCCGCCGCCTTTTCCCGTCCGATCATTGCGTATAAGCACAAAGTCAGCAAGAGGGTATTGACAAGACGGTAAAGTTGGCTTTAGCCAGGTCTCGGACACTAAAATAGCATGAATATTATTTACGGAAAAACATCTTCAAAATCCGCAAAATGACCTGGTAAACTCTGGGCATTAATGTGACATACATTAAATAAATTGTGACAGGGCGAAAATGTACGGGTAAGCATGTCGCGGGCAGATGCACTATAATTCAAGAGATCACACGAAGCGAATGAAGTATCAGAGTCATTAAAGAATAATAAGAATCACTGCTCGACATATTATATAAAGGAATAATATATATACAAAAACATAAATAATTATATATATACAACAATAATAAATATATATTAGATAGTTAACTAAAATAAAATCCTTACTAAATAAAATTTAAGCAAGTCCAAGTACCTATACTGCACTACTATGCACCATCCCAACAGTTGACAGTTACATTGGTTCAAGATAAATTACAAATTTAAGAAAAAAATGCAACAAAATTAAATAATAAAGCATTGCTAGTTAATTATAACAAGTAATGTAAAAAAAGTCCAAAAAAAAAACAAATAAAAATAATAACTTCATTTAAGCCTATGGTAATGATAATTAAACAAGAAATCGAAAATATAAACACTAGTGCAGGACAGCAGACTATAACTAAAGGTACTAAAGTTAATTACCAATTTGTAATAATTATATCTACATAAAAGAGAGAAGAAAATATTGAAAGGAAAAAAAATATTACAAAGTAGAAAATTTACATGTAAACAAAGTCGAGAACAAAATATTGTTACTTGGCGGTATGTTATTACAATCATCGCCTTTGAAAACTCAGCTGTTATGTCATTAAGATGTCTGTCAAAGTCAAATGAATTTGGGCAGTAATATTAAAACAAGATTTATAAAACTAGTTACTTGTTATATATTATTATCTATGCTAGTTACTAAGTCATTAGTTGCTTTTGTTTGATGTACAAAAAAAAAAATAATACAATACCAACATTACAATTGAGCTAATCGATATAACCTTATCATGACGTAAATAGTGCAGCCAACTAAAACACAACAGTACGTGTAACCCGACAAACATGTAACGAATGAAATGTTAATAAGAACAAAACGAATGAAATTTTACGAGCATACTTGATACAGAAAAATTTAATCAATGTCTAATAGGAGAAATAAAAAAAGGAAAACTAATTAAAGTATTACCATGATAGCTTATTTTTTGATACTGTTCGGCGAGTTTTCTTGTCCACATTCGATACTGTAGTGGCTCCCCTTTACGTTCAACTTCACAACGCTTGGAAGACACACCTGCAGTCGGACTCTTGAGAACTTCCGTGAACTTGCAGCAGAGGTGGCAGAAGGTGAACAAGCAGGAGACACTGCCCTAGCTAGTTCTTTGAACTCTTCTTCATGGGAAATCTTCTTCACACTACTATCTGGGAGCTTCACATAAATGTATCCATCAATAGTCCAGACATTTTTTAGGCCAAAATGTTTGCGAGCCAGCTTATGAACATTCTGGCGCGTTCTTGTAAGGAACTCACAAACAGTAAATGGAGTGCTCTTTAACTTAGTTTTAGTCTTCCAAACCTCCTTCTTAGTTGTGTGATCACAGAAATGGACCAAAACTGCTCTGCTTCGATCCAAACCCTGTGCTCCAAGTCTATGACATCTCTTAATAGATGAGCTTGTCACTTGAGTAAGGCCTAGCTTATTATGGATGAGGCCTAGAACTTGTTGCTCAACATTAGATTGGGGATCCTCAGGTATACCTTTAAACAATAGAATCTTATTCCGATGCCGTGTTTCAATATCATCAATAGCATGAATACATGTTTTTATTTGTTGCTGTAGGAGAACAAACATATTGCTGACCAACTCTTTGAAAGCATAGAAGTCCTGGCACAGCTGCATGAGAGTGGGATTTGTGGGGACTAATGCAGCCTTTAGACGACTCTCAAAATCTGCCATCTTAGCACTCCAACTAACTTCAAGCTCCTTCTGCAGCTGATCTACGCTAGTAACATTAGCCATGACAACTTCCTGAGGTGTTGTGTTGTTATAAATTAATAACAGAGCCAAATTTGTCTTTTAATATAAACCGTGCTGTAGGATGGTGCAAGTAAGTTTAATTCTTCTTTACATTAATAGGACAATTACTTTAAAATATCAAGACACTTAAACACACACTTAATTGATAGAAATTGCAATGTAAATATTACTTTAAACAATTAATAATTAAATTATAAAACAGAGCTTATGAAACAACTGTTACTTATTTCACACCTACCTTACACTACCTACTTGTATGTAGGCATTGAAGTTTATGGACACTGCACTGCAAACTACTTCCAATGAAGGTGACCCCTACATGATGACTTTTAGCATGTATAGCTCGTGCCATTAACAATTGTTTTAACAATTGTTCTCTTTTTATTTCAAACTTGAATAATCAACGTGTTACACATCTTGTGGGAAAGAGCGTGATACAGTATTCAAACAAATTGTAGCACGAATTAGAGTTAATTGTAGTTTGATTTCATAACCTGCAATTGTTTCGTTGTGGGATGTATCGCTCTGAAAACAATTTAGAAGAATAATTGTCACTTGTTTATATTTCTTAAACGACTCTAGATTATGTAGCAAAACATGTATATAAGCACTATGTAACACTCAACAGTGTCGCATTGGATTTATCTATATGTTACTATCTCTTAAAGTGTAGTCGGATTTTGAATTGTACAAGTTGTTCGTGCGTATCACAACACAAGCTCGCTACAAGCGTCACTGTGTATGTACATATTTATTTTGCCTGAAGACTTGAGGTTGCCACACTGTACATGTATTGATAACAGAGACGAAATCGACGAGATGAATCTTATAGAACCTTTAGAATTGTTTGCAGCAATTACGATTGATAAAGACAGGAGAAACTGATTCGTAAGAAACTGTGTTGCTCCAATAGTCACAGCTAGTGCACTGAAAGAATTAAAATAAAATATTTCATACCGCATCAATATTTTACCAATTCACAAGTATATCGGCGTAGTACATTTTAGAAACAGGTAGATTGTTGAAAAATCTAATGTTTATTTACTTGTATTGTTTTAATAAACATTTCGGACAAAACACAAACAGAGAACGTCTTTCAAACCAGAATCCAATTAGAGAAGAAAGAAACACAAATACTCCGAGGAGCGACATTAAATAAAACTTTTTCAAACGGAACTTTTCGCGAATTTTCTTTGTACGCAGTGACAATGCAATGCACACCAGAATCTCATCTTTACTTCAGAAGCTGGTTTTCATTCGCGCTGTGTTCTCGCGGAGCGGAGACAAAAGCACGCTGCGTTACAAGCGCGCCGCGCTGTTCATTACAAAATGTGTCGAGGTACATAAACAAGACGTTCACTTTGTTCCTTAACTGTTAAATGTTTTATTACTGTTTTGTTGGAATAACTGAGAACAAATATAAGTTTCTTAATCGTATATCTCTTGTTTATCGAATGATTTCACATTTTTAAGTGAAACTTCTAGAATTTTAGTATCATTTGATTTGAATATTGTGTGCTGAATCGATGTGAAACTCGGTGAAAAGAAAATGCGTCACGAAAACGAAACAAACAAATAAATTTATAGGATTAAGTCGGCGAGACGATGAAATAGAATACGTTAAACCTTCTTTTCTATTCTCGGTCTCCTCTTTGTTTGTGAAGTTTCACTTCTGCCGCGTGTGAATTGCACACTAACTTATTTTAAAACTTGGTTTTATTGAAAAAATATTTGTAAATGTAATAAGTAAATACATACGTAGTCACGATAGCCGAGTGGTTGGGTGGTCGGAATGTCGTGTCAAAAACCACGAATTCGATTCCCAGGTGGCAGGCGGTATCAATGGGTTTTTCAAAAACTTATATACGAATTATATCATTGGCTTAGACATAAAGACAGCGACGGGCTCACTACCTGTCACGTTGTTCCGAAAATATCTTCGGTGGAAGGTGTCTGGACTAGACCTCTGTTTACCCCTGTATCGGGATTTGCGTGCAGATATTTATTTATTAAAAACATACGTATCTGGTCCCAAAGTGCGTAGCTAAATCACTTGTGGTATGGAATCGGAGACAACGAAGATTCAACCAACGCTCAGATCCGAGACAATGGAGAAAAAGTGGTTTTATACATAGACCTGTTAGGGGATTGAATGCAAGACTTCAAAGCAAGAGATACCATGAAAACCGGTGTGTATGTCACTCATCCGAGTCGTCATATGAAAAATGTTATATTTTGTAGTTATAGTTTTGCTTGTTACACCATCCGGGATGAAACCGAGACACAGACAGATGCAAATATAATAAAAATGCAATAATACATTTTTGTTTTCATTTTAAGACTGAAATTTTTAATGTAATCTTCATTATCACAGTTCAATTAACTATTTACAGCAATTAATGATTGAATGTTGTCTTCCTGTATTGGAAATGTTGTGAGGATATTTTTTTAATTTTTAATTATTTGCTCCAATATTTTTAAATTGCCTTAAGAAAACGAGAAAATATTACTTATCTGGACTCCATTGAATATTTTAACATGAAGTCACACAGAACGTTATCGTCCATTAAAAAAAGTGTGCTCACCGATGTGAGCGATTTCATTCTTTGCGATAAGTTCACTTGGCTGTAGTTTAGACAAAAGAATCAGAACGGCGGGCCTTTCTTCCGATGTCATCGTAATCAAATGTCAAAAACAGTAATGCGGACGACAATCTCGACAATCGAAATAAGCCCGGTAGCGGGATATTTATCGAAAAGTTCATACTCGTGCTTAGCAAAGAGCGCCATAAATCCATACCTAGCAGTTATGTACTCTTGCAACAGTCTTTTATTTTTAAAGCTTGTAGTAATAAGATTCAATTACAGCGTTCCAGAACAAAATTGCATCCGGAAACTGCACCGGCACACGCGACTGTAGAACTCTCATATTTAAACTTTCCGTTGCAGTACTCACTATAAAATCTATTTGTTTCGTTCAATACATACACAACTGCTACATGTATTTAATGTCTTAAGGGTTATGTTGAAAGCCCGATAGTGTAGGGTTATGGGTGCGATTTTGGTAAGGGAAAATATTTGTGTGATTAATATGAATATTTGGACATAGGTCTCTCCCGTAAGGGGGATTTGTCATGATCGCAGACTGGCGATCGCAGCACCCGGTACCCTGAGAAGCTGCTTTTTGCCACCGGTTTGCTGAATTCTGGTCTGGTATTTTTAAATTATTAGGTTAAAAACCTGCCATCAGTCGGTTACCAATGCTTATGTCATGTCTAACCAAAGAGGGTTCTAAGGGGGACTGTCTTATTCCGATATCACACGAAATACACAGCATAGCACTGTGCAAGCATGTAGTTTTAACTCATGCATTTTGTCGAACGCGCTAAGAAATATTCACTTCTAAAATGGAAAAAAGTAATATACCTCCATGGGTTCTTTCAACTATTTCTTCACCTTCAGAAGACGATGTTTTTTTTTTAAATGACGTTATGAACGAAATGAACGTAATTATACTCAAGAATAAGTAATTTTCAAAAGTTAGAATTTTCATTTGCAAAAAAATATCCGGATGTAATTATTGGTTTGTTGTTACAGAAATTAATGTTGGAGTTTAGTTATACTGAAAAATGCAAACAAAATATCTTCACGCCATTCCCAATACAGGGGTAGACAGAGGTCTAGTCTAGACAGTTACGTCCCTTCGACGCACCTTCCCCCGAAGATATTTTCGGGGCAACTTGACAGGTGGTGAGCCCGTCGCCGTCTTCATGTCCAAGCCAACAATATAATTCGTACATAGGTTTTTGAAAACCCAATTGGTACGAGCCTGCCACCTATGGGGATCGAACTCGGGTCTCTCGACTTGAAATTCCGACCACCCACTCGGCTATCGTGACTTCTAATCTATTTATACTTAGACTTATATTCTATTCTATTATTTGACTCATTTTAAAAACATATTTAAGTTTTAAGGTATCCATTAAAATGATCACCATTCTGCTTATCCTTAGTTTCACTGACAAATTTGTATAGAATTATTTTGTTTTGGTTCTACGAGAAGGTACGCCTTGCTTCGATACGTTTATTAATTTAATATTTGAGAGTACCTTCAAGATAAGAGCCTAAATTTTCTTCAATGGACGTCATCAGTAAATAAAATATTACAAAATGTTTTAAATACACGAATCTTGAAAATGGAACAGTCACATAATCAAACACTAAAAAGTTAACTTCAACATCAAAACGTTTATTATTACTCTTAAATAAAAGGAAACTTTGCGAACGAGCCCTTTGTGCTGTTTATTAACTCGTTCACTCCGTTCCGGTCCAAGAATTCGCAGCTCCCACTACGTGACGCAAACGCTTCAATTATTCAGCATATTTGTTATGTGTCAATGAACGCAAAGAGTTTGAAAGGATTTCAGTTGAATTATTAAAGAATTCGGGACTGGTCGTAGTGTATCTGGTCGCTCTCATTATTGACGCATCTATGTTGACTCCATCGAATATTTATTGGTTTAACGGATTGTAAGAGTCCACTTCAGAATACAGGCGTTTTCCGTAATGAGGGTTTGCATCAGTGACCAAGTACGACAAGCGGAATGATGAGCATTTTACTGGATACCTTGAAACTTACATATATTTTTATAATGACTCAAATAATTGAATAGAATATAAGTCTGTACATATAGATTAGAAGTCGCGATAGCTGAGTGGTTGGGTGATCGGAATTCGAGTCAATAAACCCTAGTTCGATCCACGAGGCTCATACTAATGCGTTTTTTTTAATTTATGTACAATTTATATCACGAGCTGTGACATAAAGACGGTGACGGGCTCACCCCCCGTTACGTTCCTAAAAATGTCTTAAGTGGAAGGTAGGGAAAGGTTATATTTTTCAGGTAGACTCTATCCCTGTATTGGGAATGGCGAGAACATATATATACATATAAATTAGTCAAATAATACTGATCTCTTTTTTTAATAATTATTTTGCCAGCAAGTCTTTGCTATCCTGGTTAAAAAGTCTCGTCGCATAAGTATCTTCTCATGAAGTCTCCAAAAATTTCTATCTCTGATCAAGACATTGTTACGCGTGGCTACCACAAACACTCAGATCTGAGATAATGTTTAAAAAAATTACATTAATATGTACATTAACTTAAACCAATGTACATTGACTCGTCCCGAAATCAAATTCGAGACCCTAGAGTTGTCGACACCATGGAAACCGTTGTGTACGCCATTCGTCCATGGAGGTTATTTGATGGGTAATATGAAGTTCGTCACTCCACTGCTCTTATTTTACTCAAAGAATATTTGAACATGACATTAACCAGCATCGGGCACTTTTTTACCTCGTACATCCATAATTTTAAGTCTTGTAAATGTGTTTTAAAATGTTGTGTCCAATAAACAGGAAAAATGACTACAAAATGATAAAATTTTAAAAGTAAGTAGTCGATGCAAAATAGTGCTACAACTCTACCGCAAGACGAGGATCTCATATTCTAAGTCATAAAATGAATAACAAATCCCCGCAGCCTGCCTCCGCCGCGTTACATTGATCCGGCGACTTCCTTTATATCCCGCGACGGTTCACTTCACTCGTTAGGTGAGAAATATCATTTCTCTGTAAAGCTTTCGATAAATGTTATATCTATACTTCGCTTTTTACTCCCAAACAAATTCTTACAATTTGATGTCAAGAGAATCTCTATTGAATACAGTAAGCATTTCCGTAATTTTAGATCCTTTTTAATCTAATGAAATGTAATTTAAAATATCTTCACATCCAGTACCCCAGTACTTCTAGTTCTTTCTGATTCAATTTTCACTGAAGAAATTTGTGGGACAACGTAATAGGTGGTGATCCCGTCGCTGTCTTTATGTCCAAGCCAACGATATATTAGGTAGAGGAAAAAGATTCTTCGCATTTTTTAAGAAAATTTACATAATTATAATATAGTTTATTTATATTTAACTAAAGTATGTAGATACCATTTTATTCGATAACTTTTTGTCATCTTGTAGGTAGGGACATGATCCCATTGCTATAGAAATTTTGGGGCTTCTGATCAAAATACCGCGACAATTGGTTTTGGCAGTCCTCTGGTGATGTTAACCTGACACTGCCTGAAGAATTTGGCAGAGACCGAAACAGGTGGAAATCTGAAGGTACAAGGTCAGGACTATACGGCGGATGCATTAACACCTCCCAGCCAATCTCTCTTTTAATTTTTGCTGAGTGGCTAAAAATGTGTGAGGCTAGACCTCATCGTTATCATGACCCTTTTTATTGATTAATTCCGGCCGCTTTCTCTCAACTTCTTGCTTTAATCTCATCAGTTGTTCGCCGGACGAATATCGTTGGCTTGGACATAAAGACGACGACAGGCTCACCACCTGTCACGTTGTCCCGTAAATATCTTCGGTGGAAGGTGGGTCAAAGGGACTTAAGGGACTAGGTCCATAATTTCGATCCCCATCCCAACTACTCGGCTCTCGTGTAATTATACAAAATAAATTAACATAATTCAAATTTTTCTAGATTCCAGGCAATGTAGATCTCAGTCTAAACCCTAGTTACCCGCTCTACATATCTTTACTTTCCGATACTTCCGTCGTCGGTAAACCCGGTTGCCCGCGCCGCAAAGTTTACGATGTGCTCGATTACGAAACTCAATCCAGAAACAGGAAATCCAATCTCCTCGAACCATAAAAAATGGTTTGAGTACATGTGGGTACCGCAGAACGTAGTACGCATACCTATTTAAGATTTGTGTACGAGAATTTTGAATATTAAAAATGATTTTGAATTTGGAATACAGTCGCGACGATAAGATTACGGTGGTAGGCTCATCACCTTTAACTCTGTGTCAAATAAGGTCTAATGAAAAGTGATTTAATTGTCTAGCCCTCTATTCAAACCGCAGTGTTAGGGAATGCGTTAATAAATACATACATGGATAGGGGCAACATCACATACATTGATCTGATCCTGAATTAAACAGCTAAAGCATTTGTATTATGAAATAAAAACAACGAAGGTAACCACACGCACTCAAAACCGCGAAAATGTTAAAACAAGTTTTAACTTTTTCTCTTTTTTCAAACTTATATATTTTCTTAACTCAAAAATTAGAGTTTAAAAACAAGGAGTACATATTACGATTAGATACAATCATAAATAAGTAGTAAATTGTATACCCGACAGGTAACCGACATAGCAGTACAAGCGCGCTGAAGTGGCAATGGCAATGGAAGGTCGGTCACATAGCTGAAAGAACTGATAACCGTTGGGGACAAAAGGTTCTCGAGTGGCAACTTTGTATAGACAAACGTGATGAAGGAGGTCTATGTTCAAACGTGAACTCTTGATAGGCTGTAAAGAAGAAAAAAAAAGAAGAATAGGTAGTAGTTTTATATATATATATATATATATATATATATATATATATATATATATATATATATATATATATATATATATATATATATATATATATATATATATATATATATATATATATATATATATATATATATATATATATATATATATATATATATATATATATATATATATATATATATATATATATATATATATATATATATATATATATATATATATATATATATATATATATATGTTTAAAAATATAATCATGAACTAAATATGCATAAACATTAATTTGTTATGCTAATATAAAAATAAAAATAAACGCTAGCTTTCATCCGTCGGTTTCAAGTCGCCGTCGACTTTACATTTTACCATGTAGTATTACTACATTATCATGTATGCTAGGCGCACTTCATAAATGGTCATATAAGTTGCATGTATACTACAAACCGGAAAATTATATATAATCAAAATAATTTTTTATATCTGTAACTCCCAGTTCAGATGAAACGGGGTCTTGCGGCGGACGGATAAAGTAATAACAAAAAACTCTTCAATAAAACACTCTTTGGCTTGACCTTCGTGTGTTCTTTCACATTCTCAAACAAATTATGAAGAGTAAAAATGCGAAGGTTCGTCAAGGGTATTTTCTCTGCACAAAGTTATTCGTTCATCTCAACTCGTCCAATTTATTTTTTATTTGATTATACTTTACCTGATTTCAATTTAGCTAATACCGTTTTTCTCGAAGAAGTTTACGCACAGTTTTTTTGACATCAAAAGTCATGATTCATATCAGTGTTTTGTAGTAAAAACTCACAAAAAATATGTTTTATATGAGAACATTAAATGGAATGGAACATCATTATGATGATTGATTGATTGATGATATATTTAATTGAAACTGAATTAGGGCTAGATTAAAAAAATACTAACATTAGGCTGTGAGGGGTAACCTACGGAAGAAAAGAGTCTTTCTAAAACATTTTTAATTCAATTCTAGCATTCAAAAACTCTGTATTAGTCTTGTGGCCCCATTGCTTAATAAAAAAAGTGACCCAAGTTCGATCCGTGGACCGGCGCCACCAAAATAGTTGCAAGTGCTGACTTAATTAAGAACTCGTAAAATATAAGAATCTAAGAGTCACGATAGTCGAGTGGTTGGGTGGTCGGAATTTCGAGTCAAGAGATCCGAGTTCGATCCCCAGATGGCAGGCTTGTACCAATAGGGTTTTCAAAAACGTATGTACGAATTTTATCGTTAGCTTGGTCATAAAGACGGCAACGGGCTCACCGCCTGTCACGTTGTCCCGAAAATTTCTTTGGTGGAAGGTGAGTCAAAGGGACTTAATTGTCTAAACTAGACCTCTGTCTACCCCTGTATTGGAAATAGCGTGAAGATATTTATATTTATATGTATATTTATTTATGAAAAATATACGCGGAAGTAAAAGTTTTTCACACACGGAGTTTCTTTCGCCTGTTTCTTCTCCGTTAGAGGAGCCTCATTAAGAAACGGTGGTAGATTAAAAATGACTATCGATAATCGAATGTACATTCTTATGTCGATAAATAAATGATTTGATTTGATATAAAAACACGATAAAGAAATACACTGGAGCCACTGGTCCACGCAGTGGGGAAGTACCTCTGCTCTAATCTCTCTTAAAGAACTTGAGAAAAGGCCTTTTCGGACTAGTTTAGACCGATAATTGCGAGCCAGGGCGAGACCTGGATCTCGTTCCTCTCACCCTGATGAAGGACTACTGACAGCTCTGAAACTAGTCGATACCTACACGTGAGTTTAGCCGTTTTTAATTGTTAAATTAATAATGTCTATCGAAAGTTTAAAACAATTTAACAATAAAATGCAACAAGGTTATAAATTTCAAGGCGCTTTCACCGCAGACGTCACCGCGTCTAAATATCAATGACAAGTGTACTCCGCATTCTACCTGTCACCTGTCACGACTAAACCTCCACGGGATGAGTTTAAGCGTTTATCATTTGGTTGTGAATTGTGTATAAAAATTATGATAAAGTTTAATTTGAAATTATTTAAGAGATTTTCATGAATCATATTTCTATGTATGTTTTAAATTTATTTTCTTTTTTATCAGGTTTAATACATTTATCCTTAGTTTTGGCAAAAGATTTAGTGATTGCAGTAACAGAAAGTAATAATAAAAATACTTCTTTTGAATATAATATTTTTCGTACAGCAGATTTGTTGATTAGATTTTGATTAAAAATGATTCAGACAGCAAACAATTGAAGCGGCTGATGTAATACGCGAAGATAAAAATAATAATTGCGCGCCGGTTGCCGTCGATCCCCTCGGATCAGTTACATGTAATGGCGACGCATCTGAGCGAGTTTTAATATCGCGATGTGTGCACAACGTATTGGAATCTTGATCCAACAGGTCTTGATTAAAGTAGAGTTTTACTTTTTTATATTTTTGATTGAGTTTTTTTTTTAAATGTTCCCTGATTTTTTTCGAGAATTGGTTAGTTTAAAAACGATGAATGTTCCACATTTCGGGTTGAATTTATTTAACCCGGTACAAGCGTCGCTAACGGAGTTGAAAGCTCTCTTGACTGCTTGTAAAGTTAAAAGCGTTTTCAATCTAAACGTTACTAAAATGTTGTAGAGTAATGATTTGACGCATTCGAGAGCGAGAGACTAAGGTTTACACCTGGACCGACACCTCTAAACTTATTACGTGCTCAGCGGTAAAGAAAAATATGGTTATGAAATATGGGTACCTGCAAATACATACATACATACATATATACATATTGGCCTCGTAAAGTTTACTGCAGGATTTGCCATAATCGCCACGCTTGGCAAGCGGATTGGCGATCGCAGCACCAGAATACATAGAGATGGTAGACAGCATAGGGATGGTTATCTTGCCATCTATCGGTTGCCATAACGATATTCAAGAATGTTTCCCTTAGTCACCTCTTACGACATCCTCGGGAAGAAAAGGAGTGGTAATATTTTTACGCTGTTACAGTTACGTTCTTACGGAAAAATATAATAAAAATATATTTTAAGGACGTTTTTATTGTTAAGGACGTTAGGTTGCACGCCAGACGTTCGATTGCTCTTATTTCTCTAAAATTTGAGAAAAGACTTTTGTTCAACTGTGGGAATCTGCGTGTATTTTAAGACTATGAATATGTAAAGTCAATAGACTATTAGATTATTGTAGACTGTAGAATATAAACTGGAAAGCAAAATGATATAAATTCATTAACAGTTGGGACAGAATTATCAGTAATTTTTGTAGCTTCTTAAGTATATATAAACCTATAGTTAGAAATGTCCTTCGTACAGGTATACTGTCAACATTTTTGCCGTAGTGCGTTGGAGAAATTCTGGCGTTCATATTTACGTAAATTATGAAATTAATCTATAATAATATGAGAAAAAGTTATTCTGTAGTGACTATACTTCTAATTTTTGGGTATATTTTCTTTAAAAATATCTTCATGCCATTCCCATGTGACACATGACACATGGCAGAGGTCCACACATTAAAATCCTTTCGACACACCTTTCACCGAAGACATTTTTTGGGACAACGTGACGGGTGCCAATGCAAACGTTATAAATCGTACATAAGTTTTTGATAAATTCCATTGGTACGAGCCCTGGGAATGGAACTCGGGACTCTTGACACGAATTCTGATTGCCCAACCTGTTAGCTATCGTGACTCATAAACGGTTTTTTTTATTTTTAAAAACTAAAAACAAAAATTACAGAACAAGCGGGCGGTTAAATTAGTCTCCCTTTAAAATGCGCATTTAAAAATTTTAGGAATGAAGCTTATTTTAAAATAATATCTAGATTTGATTTAGTTTCGCATGAACTTAAAATAAATATTTTTATAATAAAGTATTTCGTCCCTATCCGGTGTCCCACACCACACGTTCCTTTTTTTAATAAAATTCGATGAAAATGCGATGTTCTTAGATGTAGCACTTCATGCAAACATAACAAGCTTAGGGTCAAGATCAAGCTAATAGTCCACCTAATTGTATGTAGGCATTGAAGTTTATGGACACTGCACTGCAAACTACTTCCAATGAAGGTCATCATGTAGGGGTCCTACATGATGACTTTTAGCATATATAGCTCGTGCCATTAACAATTGTTTTAACAATTGTTCTCTTTTTATTTCAAACTGAAATAATCAAAGTGTTACACATCTTGTGGGAAAGAGCGTGATACAGTATTCAAACGAATTGTAGCACGAATTAGAGTTAATTGTAGTTTGATTTCATAACCTGCAATTGTTACGTTGTGGGATGTATCGCTCTGAAAACAATTTAGAAGAATAATTGTCACTTGTTTATATTTCTTAAACGACTCTAGATTATGTAGCAAAACATGTATATAAGCACTATGTAACACTCAACAGTGTCGCATTGGATTTATCTATATGTTACTATCTTATCTTAAAGTGTAGTCGGATTTTGAATTTTACAAGTTGTTCGTCCGTATCACAACACAAGCTCGCTACAAGCGTCACTGTGTATGTACATATTTATTTTGCCCGAAGACTTGAGGTTGCCACACTGTACATGATGTGTATTGATAACAGAGACGAATTCGACGAGATGAATCTTATAGAACCTTTAGAATTGTTTGCAGCAATTACGATTGATAAAGACAGGAGAAACTGATTCGTAAGAAACTGTGTTGCTCCAATAGTCACAGCTAGTGCACTGAAAGAATTAAAATAAAATATTTCATACCGCATCAATATTTTACCAATTCACAAGTATATCGGCGTTGTACATTTTAGAAACAGGTAGATTTTTGAAAAATCTAATGTTATTAACTTGTATTGTTTTAATAAACATTTCGGACAAAACACAAACAGAGAACGTCTTTCAAACCAGAATCCAATTAGAGAAGAAAGAAACACAAATACTCCGAGGAGCGACATTAAATAAAACTTTTTCAAACGGAACTTTTCGCGAATTTTCTTTGAACGCAGTGACAATGCAATGCACACCAGAATCTCATCTTTACTTCAGAAGCTGGTTTTTCATTCGCGCTGTGTTCTCGCAGAGCGGAGACAAAAGCACGCTGCGTTACAAGCGCGCCGCGCTGTTCATTACAAAATGTGTCGAAGTACATAAACAAGACGTTCACTTTGTTCCTTAACTGTTAAATGTTTTATTACTGTTTTGTTGGAATAACTGAGAACTAATATAAGTTTCTTAATCGTATATCTCTTGTTTATCGAATGATTTCACATTTTTAAGTGAAACTTCTAGAATTTTAGTATTGTTTGATTTGAATTTAGTGTGCTGAATCGATGTGAAACTCGATGAAAAGAAAATGCGTCACGAAAACGAAACAAACAAATAAATTTATAGGATTAAGTCGGCGAGACGATGAAATAGAATACGTTAAACATTCTTTTATATTCTTGTGAAGTTTCACTTCTGCCGCGTGTGAATTGCACACTAATTTATTTTAAAACTTGGCTTTATTGAAAAAATATTTGTAAATGTAATAAGTAAATACATACGTAGTCACGATAGCCGAGTGGTTGGGTGGTCGGAATGTCGTGTCAAAAGACCCGAATTCGATTCCCAGGTGGAAGGCGGTACCAATGGGTTTTTCAAAAACTTATGTACGAATTATATCATTGGCTTAGACATAAAGACAGCGACGGGCTCACTACCTGTCACGTTGTTCCAAAAATATCTTCGGTGGAAGGTGTCTAGACTAGACCTCTGTTTACCCCTGTATCTGCGTGCAGATGGGATTTGCGTGCAGATATTTATTTATTAAAAACATACATATCTGGTCCCAAAGTGCGTAGCTAAATCACTTGTGGTATGGAATCGGAGACAACGAAGATTCAACCAACGCTCAGATCCGAGACAATGGAGAAAAAGTGGTTTTATACATAGACCTGTTAGGGGATTGAATGCAAGACTTCAAAGCAAGAGATACCATGAAAACCGGTGTGGATGTCACTCATCCAAGTCGTCATATGAAAAATGTTATATTTTGTAGTTATAGTTTTGCTTGTTACATCATCCGGGATGAAACCGAGACACAGACAGATGCAAATATAATAAAAATTTATAGGATTAAGTCGGCGAGACGTTGAAACAGAATACATTAAACATTCTTTTATATTCTCGATCTCCTCTTTGTTAAGTTTCACTTCTGCCGCGTGTGAATTGCACACCAACTTATTTTAAAACTTGGCTTTATTGAAAAAATATTTGTAAATACAATAAGTAAATACATACGTAGTCACGATAGCCGATTGGTTGGGTGTTCGGAATTTCGAGTCAAAAGACCCGAGTTCGATCCCCAGGTGACAGGCTGGGTTTTTCTAAACTTATGTACGAATTGCATCATCGTTTTGGACATAAAGACGGCGACGGGCTCTCTAACTGTCACGTTGTTCCAAAAATATTTCCGCTGGAAGATGGTTCAAAGAGGCTTAATTGTCTAGACTAGACCTCTGTCTACCCCTGTATCGAGAATTGCGTGAAGATATGCATTTATTTATTTATTACATACGTATCTGGTCCCCAAGTAGCTACCTTAAATCACTTGTTGTATGGAATCGGAGACAACGAAGATTCAACCAACACTCAGATCCGAGACAATGGAGAAAAAGTGGTTTTATACATAGACCTGTTAGGGGATTGAATCCGAGACTTTCAGGTCTTTGTCTTTGCGGCTAGAGATACCATGAAAGCCGGTGCGTGTGTCACACCCAAGTCGTCATATGAAAAAGTTTACATTTTGTAGTTATAGCTTTGCTTGTTACATCATTCAGGATGTAACAGAGACACATGCATCTCTGGATGCAAATATAGTAACAATGCAATACATTTTTATTTTCATTTTAAGACAGAAATTTTTAATTAAGATTTCACAGTTCAATTAAATATTTACAGCAATTACTGATTGACTTTTGTCTTCCCCTGTACTGGGAATGTTTTGAAGATATTTTTTATTATTAATTATTTATTATTAATTATTAGCTCTAATATTTTAAATTATCTTAAGAAAACGGGAGAATATTACTTATCTGGATTCCATTGAATATTTTAACATAAAGTCACACAGAACGTTATCGTCCATTAAAAAAAAGTGTGCTCACCGATGTGAACGATTACAGTCTTTGTGATAAGTTTAGTTGGCTGTAGTTAGGCAAGAGAATCAGAACGGCCGGCCTTTCTTCCGATGTCATCGTAATCAAATGTCAAAAACAGTAATGCGGACGACAATCTCGACAATCGAAATAAGCCCGGTAGCGGGATATTTATCGAAAAATTCATACTCGTGCTTAGCAATGAGCGCCATAAATCCATACCTAGCAGTTATGTACTCTTGCAATAGTCTTTTATTTTTAAGGCTTGTAGTAATAAGATTCAATTACAGCGTTCCAGAACAAAATTGCATCCGGAAACTGCACCGGCACACGCGACTGAAGAACTTTCATATTTAAAAATTTCTGTTGCAGTACTCATTATAAAATCAATTTGTTTGGTTCAATACATACACAACTGCTACAAGTATTTAATGTCTAAAGTGTTATGTTGAAAGCCCGATAGTGTAGGGTTATGGGTGTGATTTTGTTAAGGGTAAATATTTGTGTGATTAATATGAGTATTTGTGGATATTTATATGCTTATTTATGTATTTTAATATATATTTACGTAAACATATTGTACCGTTGGACACTAAGACAACGATAAGCTCACCACCGGACACATTGTCCCACATAGCCTGGTAAACGGTGAGTAGTAAGTAAGGACTTAATTGTTTAAACATCTGTCTACCCTATTTTGAAAAACATGCGTGCAGTAATAATTGTATGTTGCAGTGCCGCAATCGCAGTTTCTTCATTTTCAATAAGCCGTTCCTAAAAATAAACGTGCTAAATTTAATGTATGTACACAAAAATAGATACTCATAAAAATAATAGTTTGTAAAAGTCCACTGCAGGACATAGGCCTCTCCCGTAAGCGGGATTTGTCATGATCGCAGACTGGCGATCGCAGCACCCGGTACCCTGAGAAGCTGCTGTTTGCCACCGGTTTGCTGAATTCTGGTCTGGTATTTTTAAATTGTTAACCTGCCATCAGTCAGTTACCAATGCTTATTTCATGTCTAACTAAAGAGGGTCTAAGGGGTCATCTGTGTGATGTGCGTGAGTATGTCTTTCTTATGCCGATATCACACGAAATACACAACATAGCACTGTGCAAGCATGTAGTTTTAACTCATGCAATTTGCCGAACGCGCTAAGAAACATTATACCCAATATAATACACTTCTAAAATGGCAAAAAGTAATATGGGTTCTTTCAACTATTTCTTCACCTTCAGAAGACGACGTTTTTTTTAAAAGACGTTATCAACCAAATGAACGTAATTATACTCAAGAATAAATAATTTAATTTCAATAGTTAGAATTTTCATTTGCATAAAATTTTCTGGATATAATTATTGGTTTGTTGGTACAGAAATGAATGTTGGAGTTTAGTTATACTGAAAAATGCAAACAAAATATCTTCACGCAATTCCTAATACAGGGGTAGACAGAGGTCTAGTCTAGACAATTAAGTCCCTTCGACGCACCTTCCACCGAAGATATTTTCGGGGCACCTTGACAGGTGGTGAGCCCGTCGCCGTCTTCATGTCCAAGCCAACAATATAATTCGTACATAGGTTTTTTGAAAACCCAATTGGTACGAGCCTGCCACCTATGGGGATCGAACTCGGGTCTCTCGACTTGAAATTCCGACCACCCACTCGGCTATCGTGACTTCTAATCTATTTATACTTAGACTTATATTCTATTCTATTATTTGACTCATTTTAAAAACATATTTAAGTTTCAAGGTATCCATTAAAATGATCACCATTCTGCTTATTCTTAGTTTCACTGACAAATTTGTATAGAATTATTTTGTTTTGGTTCTACGAGAAGGTACGCCTTGCTTCGATACGTTTATTAATTAAATATTTGAAAGTACCTTCAAGATAAGAGCCTAAATTTTTTTCAATGGACGTCATCAGTTAATAAAATTTTACAAAATGTTTTAAATACTGGAATCTTGAAAACGGAACAGTCACATAATCAAACGCTAAAAAGTTAACTTCAACATCAAAACGTTTATTATTACTCTTAAATAAAAGGAAACTTTGCGAACGAGCCCTTTGTGCTGTTTATTAACTCGTTCACTCCGTTCCGGTCCAAGAATTCGCAGCTCCCACTACGTGACGCAAACGCTTCAATTATTCAGCATATTTGTTATGTGTCAATGAACGCAAAGAGTTTGAAAGGATTTCAGTTGAATTATTAAAGAATTCGGGACCGGTCGTAGTGAATCTGGTAGCTCTCATTATTGACGCATCTATGTTGACTCCATCGAATATTTATTGGTTTAACGGATTGTAAGAGTCCACTTCAGAATACAGGCGTTTTCCGTAATGAGGGCATGCATCAATGACCAAGTACGACAAGCGGAATGGTGAACATTTTACTGGATACCTTGAAACTTACATATATTTTTATAATGAGTCAAATAATTGAATAGAATATAAGTCTGTACATATAGATTAGAAGTCGCGATAGCTGAGTGGTTGGGTGATCGGAATTCGAGTCAATAAACCCTAGTTCGATCCACGAGGCTCATACTAATGCGTTTTTTTAAATTTATGTACAATTTATATCACGAGCTGTGACATAAAGACGGTGACGGGCTCACCCCCTGTTACTTTGTCCTAAAAATGTCTTAAGTGTAAGGTAGGGAACCTTTCAGGTTACATTTTCAGGTAGACTCTATCCCTGTATTGGGAATGGCGAGAACATATATATACATATAAATTAGTCAAATAATACTGATCTCTTTTATTAATAATTATTTTGCTAGCAAGTCTTTGCTATCCTGGTTAAAAAGTCTCTTCGCATAAGTATCTTCTCATGAAGTCTCCAAAAATTTCTATCTCTGATCAAGACATTGTTACGCGTGGCTACCACAAACACTCAGATCTGAGATAATGTTTAAAAAAATTACATTAATATGTACATTAACTTAAACCAATGTACATTAACTCGTCCCGAAAGACCCTAGAGTTGGGACCGAGACCCTAGAGTTGTCGACACCATGGAAACCGTTGTGTACGCCATTCGTCCATGGAGGTTATTTGATGGGTAATATGAAGTTCGCCACTCCACTGCTCTTATTTTTCTCAAAGAATATTTGAACATGGCATTAACCAGCATCGGGCACTTTTTTACCTCATACATCCATAATTTTAAGTCTTGTAAATGTGTTTTAAAATGTTATGTCCAATAAACAGAAAAACTGACTACAAAACTATAAAGTTATCAAAGTAAGTAGTCGATACAAAATAGTGCTACAACTCTACCGCAAGACGAGGATCTCATATTCTAAGTCATAAAATGAATAACAAATCCCCGCAGCCTGCCTTCGCCGCGTTACATTGATCCGGCGACTTCCTTTATATTCCCGCGACGGTTCACTTCACTAGTTAGGTGAGAAATATCATTTCTCTGTAAAGCTTTCGATAAATGTAATAACAACTTCGCTTGTTACTCCTGAACAAGTTCTTACAATTTGATGTAAAGAGAATCTCTATTGAATACAATAAGCACTTCAATAATTTTAGATCCTTATTAATCTAATGAAATATAATTTAAAATATCTTCACATCCAGTACTGGGGTCTTTCTGATCCAATTTTCACTGAAGACATTTGTGGGACAACGTAATAGGTGGTGAGCCCGTCGCTGTCTTTATGTCGCAGCCAACGATATATTAGGTAGGGGAAAAAGTTTCTTCGCATTTTTTAAGAAAATTCACATAATTTTAATATAGTTTATTTACATTTAACTAAAGTATGTAGATACCATTTTATTCGATAACTTTCTGCCATCTCGTAGGTAGGGACATGATCCCATTGCTATAGAAATTTTGGGGCTTCTGATCAAAATACCGCGACACTTGGTTTTGGCAGTCCTCTGGTGATGTTAACCTGACACTGCTTGAAGAATTTGGCAGAGACCGAAACAGGTGGAAATCTGAAGGTACAAGGTCAGGGCTATACGGCGGATGCATTAACACCTCCCAGCCAATCTCTCTTTATTTTTGCTGAGTGGCTAAAAATGTGTGAGGCTAGACCTCATCGTTATCATGACCCCTTTAATTGATTAATTCTGGCCGCTTTCTCTCAACTTCTTGCTCTAATCTCATCAGTTATTCGCCGTATGAATATCGTTGGCTTGGACATTAAGACGGCGACAGGCTCACCACCTGTCACGTTGTCCCGTAAATATCTTCGGTGGAAGGTGTGTCAAAGGGACTTAATTGTCTAGACTGGACCTCTGTCTACCCCTGTATTGGGAATTGCGTGAAGATAATTATTTATTTATTTATTTATAGTTGTTCGCCATAGAGTTCAGAATAGATGGTTCTGCCTTGTGGTAACCGCTCATAATGAATAATGCACTTCCAATCCCACTACACACACAGCATCACCTTGTTGCGAGTTAACCCGGGTTTCGCCACAGTCTGTAAAGCCTAATCAGCCTTTGACCACGACCTTTTTCATACGTTCTTGTAGTACGTGATCCACTTCTACAAAATGGTTCGGTTTCATTACGTATATATAATAAAGAAGGTTTCTTTCAGAGGGCTCGTGAGGTAACAAACATCGAGCTTTTTTGTGTACCCAGTTTTTTTTAAATGCGCCAAAACTATTTTGTGGTCAATTGCAAGTTCTTCAGCTACGTTGTAACTACTGATATGCCGATTTTGTTCCACTTTTTCAAAAATGCCATCCATTTTATCCGTAATAGGGCGAATAGAGCGAAATGCATCTTTGACATCAAAATTTCCGGATTGAAAACGGTTAAACCAAATGCTACTCTCACTGACACTACACTAGGTCCATAAACATCGCAAAGTTTTTTCTCAGCTTGCGCTGCATTTTTATCTTTTTTGTAGTAAAATTTTAAAATGTATCGAATTTCTTTAATAGATTCACTTATCTTGACAGTACGAAAAAGAAATAAAAATCACATATTTTCCTAATTGAAATTTGGAACTATCTTCTTTAAAATTTCAACTTTTAATGATACCAAAACCAGCCAGATTTAATTACAAACTCATAAATACTGCGAAAATACTTTTCCGCTAACCTATTACATCGTACATAAGTACATAATCCATTGGTACGAGCGTGCGACGTGGGGATCGAACTAGAGTCTCTTGGTTCGAATTTCGATCCCCATCCCAACTACTCGGCTCTCGTGTTATAAATAATGAATAATAAATAATTCAAAATAAATAAACATAATTCAAATTTTTCTAGATTCCAGGCAATGTAGATCTCAGTCTAAACCCTAGTTACCCGCTGTACATATCTTTACTTTCCGATACTTCCGTCGTCGGTAAACCCGGTTGCCCGCGCCGCAAAGTTTACGATGTGCTCGATTACGAAACTCAATCCAGAAATAGGAAATCCAATCTCCTCGAACCATAAAAAATGATTTAAGTATATGTGGGTACCGCAGAACGTAGTACGCATACCTGTTTAAGATTTGTGTACGAGAATTTTAAATATTAAAAATGATTTTGAATTTGGAATACAGTCGCGACGACAAGATTACGATGGTAGGCTCATCACCTTTGACACTATCTCAAATAAGGTCTAATGAAAAGTGATTAAATTGTCTAGCCCTCTAACTAAAGTGTTCTACGTATGTTTTACATTTATTTTCTTCTTTATCAGGTTTAATACATTTATCCGTAGTTTTGGCGAAAGATTTAGTGATTGCAGTAACAGAAAGTAATAATGAAAAAAATATAAAATAAAATATCTTCACGCAATTCCCAATACAGGGGTAGACAGAGGTCTAGTCTAGACAATTAAGTCCCTTCGACCCACCTTCCACCGAAGATATTTCCGGGACAACGTGACAGGTGGTGAGCCCGTCGCCGCCTTTATGTCCAAGCCAACGATGTAATTCGTACATCGAAAAACCCAAAGAAGTATTCTTTTGAATATAATATTTTTCCTAAAGCAGATTTGTTAGATTTTGATTAAAAATGATTCAGACAGCAAACAATTGAAGCGGCTGATGTAATACGCGGAGATAATAATTGCGCGCCGGTTGCCGTCGATCCTCTCGGATCAGTTACATGTAATGGGGACGCATCTGTGCGAGTTTTAATATCGCGATGTGTGCACAACGTATTGGAATGTTGATCCAACAGGTCTTGATTAAAGTAGAGTTTTACTTTTTTATATTTTTGATTGAGTTTTTTTTTTTTAAATGTTCCCTGATTTTTTCGAGAATTGGTTAGTTTAAAAACGATGAATGTTCCACATTTCGGGCTTAATTTATTTAACCCGGTACAAGCGTCGCTAACGGAGTTGAAAGCTCTCTTCACTGCTTGTAAAGTTAAAAGCGTTTTCAATCTAAACGTTACTAAAATGTTGTAGAGTAATGATTTGACGCATTCGAGAGCGAGAGACTAAGGTTTACACCTGGACCGACACCTCTAAACTTATTACGTGCTCAGCGGTAAAGAAAAATATGGTTATGAAATATGGGTACCTACAAATACATACATACATACATATTGGCCTCGTAAAGTTCACTGCAAGACATAGGCCTCTCTCATGGGGATGATTTGCCATAATCGCCACGCTTGGCAAGCGGATTGGCGATCGCAGCACCAGAATACATAGAGATGGTGGACTCAGAATACATCTATGGGTGGTAATATTTTTACTCTCTAGGAGTGGTAATATTTTTACGCCGTTACGTTCTTACGGAAAAATATAATAAAAAATATTTTTAAGGACGTTAGGTTGAACGCCAGACGTTCGATTGCTCTTATTTCTCTAATAAATTTGAGAAAAGACTTTTGCTCAACTGTGGGAATCTGCGTGTATTTTAAGACTATGAATATGAAAAGTCAATAGACTATTAGATTATTGTGTAGACTGTAGAATATAAACTGGAAAGCAAAATGATATAAATTCATTAACAGTTGGGACAGAATTATCAGTAATTTTTGTAGCTTCTTAAGTATTATAGAAAACCTATAGTTAAAAATGACCTTCGTACAGGTAGACTGTCAACATTTTTGCCGTAGTGCATTGAAGAAATTATGGCGTTTATATTTACGTAAATTATGAAATTAATCTATAATAATATGAGAAAAAGTTATTCTGTAGTGACTATACTTATAATTTTTGGGTATATTTTCTTTAAAAATATCTAATAATAGGGGATATATAATTAATAATAGAAGTCCACACATTTAAATCCTTTCGACACACCTTTCACCGAAGACATTTTTTTGGGACAACGTGAAGGTGCAATGCAAACGTTATAAATCGTACATAAGTTTTTTAAAAATTCCATTGGTACGAGCCCTGGGAATGGATCTCGGGACTCTTGACACGAATTCCGATTGCCCAACCTCTTAGCTATCGTGACTTATAAACTGTTATTTTTATTTTTAAAAACTAAAAATGAAAATTACAGAACAAGCGGGCGGTTAAATTACTGTCCCTTTAAAATGCGCATTTTAAATTTTTAGGAATGAAGCTTATTTTAAAATAATATCTAGATTTTATTTGGTTTGGCATGGTGAAAAAAATTAATAATCAATCAAGCTAGGGACTTGGGGTCAGGGCGCTCACTTTAGTAACAAAGTGATCCAATTTCGATCCCAGCACCACCTTAAGTGTTCAAGTGCTGAATTTAACACGTGCGTAGAAGAAAAAATTTCGAGGACACTTAATGTCTGATCAATAGACAACAAATATATTATTTCGAGTTGTTAGAAGTCCACCGAACCGCACCGGAGTAGCATGGTAGACCTTCCTCTGCGCTAATCACTCTCAAATAGTAACAGAGAGGAGGCTTGGTAAGTTTAGGTATACTATATACCATATTGTATTTGTCTTTGACTACATAACACATAGTATAAAATCTCATAGTATAAAACTCTTTAAAAATAATACCTTTTGTGGAAGAGATCTTAAGCTTATAAAAAAATATTTAAATACCTTCACGCAATTTCCAATACAGAGGTAGACAGAGGTCTAGTCTAGACAATTAAGTACCTTTGACCCACTTTCCACCGAAGGTATTTTCGGGACAACGTAACAGGTAGTGAGCCCGTCGCCATTAGATCTAAACCTTAATTTTGTGAAACGGATTTTCATTTGCTGCACTGAAATTCCGGAGAGGATATAAGCAATATCTGAGAAAATAAAGAAACTTGCGGCTTTTAAAATAATGTACATTACCTTAAATAATCTGGAAACTAATGTAAACTATTAAATAAACACATAACATTATCTGCTACTAACATATAATATATATCGTTTATTAACAAAGAGCTCAGCGCGGCTTGTATAGGAAAAAATATTTAAAATGTACAAAGTACAAAATATTTTTATATCAATAAAAAGCTCTACTTTTTCATGAAGATAATGTTTTAAATTCTATAGAATTATCTACAGATAGTACAGATAATGCAGTGCAATCTCGAAGCAAAATTTTAATATCGCTTGTGTGCATAATGTATCAGAGGATTTGCTTTGCAGATACCGAGTCCAACCGATATTATCATTCTGTACGTACTCGTAGGTACACTGACTATGCAATTTTGCATAAAGCGTTCAGAATAAAACGTACACCTGTTTGTCTAGACGCTGCTTAAATGCCGTCAAATACCCAACGTAAGCATTTTCTTTAGAATATGTAACGTCAACTTGTTTGAAATATATTGTACTTAAAATTATAAAATTGCATAAACATTTCCCATAATAAAATTTAAAAGATCCCGAGATGATGAATTAACAATTTCTTGTGTATGAACTACTTAAGAGTGGACCGGCTACCTGAAAAAAAAATTATTGAAGATGGTATATGCGTTGTAACTTAGTAATAGAATGCCTCGCGAGCTATAGTTTTACTCGCTACACTTTTCAAACTATAACTTTGAAATGATTGCACTTCTATTTGGAGATACCAATGAGCAAACAAGTGGTGCGACAACTGAGACGACTTCTTTGCAATAAAAGAAATTACCACTTCCGACAGTTCCGCTAAGAACAAGATGTTAGTCTACGAATCCAAACCAACTGTGTTTTTAATACCATTTTAATGTTAGTAAGTCATTTATCTAATGCTTGGGAAAAGCCTGCGACCTTAATTAAACCGTAGAAAAAGAAAAACATTGGAAAGCGAAAAATAAAAAAGGACTATTTTAATCTAAATGAATCCGACACTAATGTATGTAAATGTATGTATAGTGTAATACCTTAAACATTTTGAATGCAAGCAAGTTATCGAGTGCTAGCAAGTTACAGTCGTTACCGTATGCCAAGCGTGGCGACTACGGATAACCTAGGGTAGGTTAACCAGGTACGGGACAGGGCGTTCTGTATTGCGTATCACACTCAAACACTATCATAATCCACATAAACACGTTGCCCAAGAAGGTTTATGTAAAGCCTGTGTGACAAAAGCCGAAAGATTGTGTAGCACAATCGTTCTTTAAATTGTCTCCTGTATTCTAATTGTGAAGTGCTTATTGCACCATCAGTGGCAGAAATGGCAGGTTTGAAAGATGACCTTATCTCTAAATTTGATAGGGGCGTGCTTCTCATTGAAGGAATTTGGCACGTTGAGCGAATGAGTAATGACCGAATAGTGAAGAAAATATACAGACCGAAAGTTGATTTAAAAGTTGTCGAGGTAGGCCGAGACTAACTTTCAAAGACCATGTGAGCAAACTGCTCGAGGAGGGGCGGGTCAAGAGTACTCCGATACCTAGACGTGCATGTATGAAGAAAATGATGAACCTGAAAGAAGCGAAAGCTGTATGTAAAGATTGACACTTGGCGTTCTGTTCTATCTGGCTATCCCGTCAGGGACTGTGCGTGAAGGTAATGTAAAAATAGTTATAAAATGCATTACAATAGCGATGGTTATCGATCGAACGATGACAATGTGACCGACATCGTATGAGAAGAAACCAGAGCGGTGACTGTAGTGAGCGGAACACTTCAAAGCAACTATTTTTGTACAAAGGGTGCGGCCCGGTCCGCATTGAAGGATTTCTTATTATAGAATTTCGAGTCCCTAACTTTTAAAGAATTCCGAATAAATAATAAGTTAAATCTGAGACTTCCGTTACTAATTGGTTATAAGAATCTTATCCTAGGGAAATCCGGTACTTTAAAGTTATCCGTATATTCTAAACCGTGCGTGTATATAAATTTGCTGTGTAAGTGTATAAGAGTGCGTGTGTGTGTTGTGTGTGTGTGTGTGTGGGGGGGGGGGGGGATTACCAAAGCTTCCTAAAATTAAATTGTTTGTAAATTATTCTGCATATATTATCAGATATTCATAAAATAAGATATCTTGCCGTGGTGGTATTAGCTTAAAATTATGCGCCCTCTTTCTTCTTGTGGGTTTCGAGAAAAGCCTTAAGAGGCGGTTAAGAGAAAAGCCTTGACAATATCCACGGATATCGATAGATGGCGGGATAACCATTTGGAAAAAAATACTAAACCAAAAATGTAGCCCCGTGATCTAGGCAGCAGCGTCTAATGTGTAATATGCCATCGATCCACGTACCGAGCAAAGGTATAATATCAAACCCTTGGATTACAGAAAACAACGATGAAATCTATACAGTACACTGCCAAATATACTTTTAATGAACAAACCGCTTTTTACCATCTCAATAGCATAATGTTCCACCCTAATAGACAAAAAGTTAAAACGGCCGAACCCATTGCCAGGGAACTCTGGCACGGCGCGTGTACACTCTCGTACACAAACATTGCAGTAATTAAAGCGAAACATAGAAACCGCATTAATGCCTCCTCGTTATATCCGCCTCGAGGAGTCCGTCGCAAGTATTTTTTGCTATTTCCCCGAGCTCAATTTTCAGTTTGTGTTTATGTGGCTTTTATTAATGCTATGTTTATTTTAGTGCTATAATTAAAACAAAATATTAGTGAAATTTTAGTAACAAAAATACGATTAACATTTTGCTGTTTCTGGTTTGTATTTTTTGTAGTTGAAGATTTAAATAAATTTGCTAACCTAATGGGGAAAATAAATTCCCCCAATAGTGACGTATGTGGCTTAGTGGATGATATGTAGTATATACTCGTAGAATTTGTGAAACATGAGAGGGAGAGGAAATCATTGATGTAAATTCATAACGTACATAGACAGGACATTAGGGGTTCAATATTCAAGCGGTATTAGATGCAAAATCAGAGGCAGGTAACCGGAGCCCCCCCCCCTCCGCCGTTCTGGGGGGGGGGGCACTTTAAGGCCGGCAACGCATCTGCTATGCCTCTGGTAATGCGAGTGTTACTTACGATCATGTGAGCCACCTGCTCGTTTGCCTCCCTTTTCCATAAAAAAAATCAGCAAAAACTTGAGTTGCCATGGTCATGCAATGTCAATGATTCGATCTCTTAATTGCGGCATTTATTTAATTTTTTGTAACAGTTAATGTACTTTATACCCATTACATTAATGGGTATGAGGGTAGGAATATCTGAATAGAAATGCTAAATAATTAAAGAGGAAAAAAAACCACTTAGTGATTTCAACCTTGTAATATTGAGTTTGTCCTTCACCTACGGTGAATCTAAAATTAAGTGTCGGTGTGGCGAGATAATCCACTGCGTCGGGGTGGATCTCGGGTTGAGTTATTGCGGTCTACTTGACTCCGCGACATAGATCGGATACTTTATAACATATACAGAAGCGAGTGTCAAAATTCTGGGACTTTTCAGTATTTAGTTTATGTCCAGGCTACCGATATAAATCGAACATAAGTTGTTGAAAAAATCCATTGGTACGAGTCTCCTGCCTGGAGATCGAAATCGGGTCTCTTGTCTCGAATTCTGTCTGTCAACTACTCCGCTCGTGACTCTTATGAAATTAAGTTGAATTATGTTGTCGTAAGAAGAAGAAGAAAAGGAAGTTGGAGTAAGGGTCAAGCCTTGAAAATGTAACTGGCTACCGACATATATGATGGCGGAAAAATCACCTCGAAAAATACCAGACGAAAATTCAGTAGACCGGTGATGGACAGCAGAGTCTAGGGTGCAAGGTGTCTGGAGCTGTGGTCGCCAATCTGCTTGCCAAGCATAGTGATCTTGGCGAGTCCTAAGTCCTGCAGGAAACTTTAACAGGCCGCTACGATGATAACGATGTATATATGTATGTACAATGTGCACTTTAAGCATATGATATTTTGTTTTTAATTGAGTATAATTTTTTTTATAGAAAAGGGAGGCAAACTAGCAGGTGGCTCACGTGATGTTAAGTGATTCCCGGCGCCCATGAACACCCGCAATACCAGATGCAGATGCGTTGCCGACCTTTGAGTGCCCCCACCCCCCCAAGAATTGCGCAAGGGTGTGTGGCCCTTATTAATAATATAATTTTAATTAACTATTTTGCTTATTTGCTGTATACTAGCTGCCCCCGCGGCTTTGCCCGGGTTTTATCACTAAACGCGAAACTAATTATTCTTTGTAAAATGATTGGGGCTCAAATTTCTCCATTAGCTATCTGCGAGAAAAGTAACATCCGGACCACCGATTTTAACGGATATTCACTGGCAGATAGACGTTTCTAAGATTACTGGTTATTAAGAATTGATTTCTTTATGTAAGTGAAAGAAATTTTTTTTTCCAAATAAAGTATATGCCGGCTGGAACAATAACATCCCTCCGAGGATGAGTTGGAACGTTTGTTTGTGTGTTCAATTAAAACAGCTCGTCGGTACAGTGTAACTTTCATTAACATTTTCTTATGTTTGTCTTCAGTCGTTCTCTTATGACGAGAAACCTCAAAAGACAAACAGACAATATACAACTTTTGAATATGTACCGACCTCAACTTTTTGTTAATAAATATCTTCACGCAATTCCCAATAAAGGAGTAGACAGAGGTCTAGTCTAGACAATTAAGTCCCTTCGACCCCCTTTCCACCGAAGATATTTTCGGGACATCGTGACAGGTGATGAGCTCGTCGCCGTCTTTATGTCTAAGCCAACGATATAATTCGTACATAAGTATTTTTTTTTTAAAACTCTGCCACCTGGGGATCGATCTCGAGTCTCTTGACTCGAAATTCCGACCATCCAACCTGTCGGCTATCGTGACTTTTTTAAAGACAATTAATAACTTTCTTACACTTAACTTTCTGTTAAGGATACTTATTATTTTTATATTTCGTGACAGTTCACGATAGCCGAGTAGTTACGCAAGTTCGTCCCCCAGGTAGCAGGCTCGTGCCAATAGGTTTTTTTCAAAAACGGCGACAGGCTCATCACCTGTCCTTGTCCCGAAAATATCTTCGGTGGAAGGAGGGTCGAAGGGACTTAATTGTCTAGACTTGACCTCAGTCTACCCCTGTATTGGGAATTGCGTGAAGATATTTATTTTATCTTTGTTGTTAGTGACTGTACCTTCGAACCCGATTGATGCGGGTTCAAATCCCGCAAGAGACTAATATTTGTGTGATTAATATGAATGATTGTACTGGTGTCATGTATGCGTATATGTATATATGAATATTAATATATTCTAATAATATATGTAAGTTTACACCAGTAGTACTTAGCTTGGTTGCTGAGACGGCGGTAATCTTAGCACCTTTCAAATTAGTCTAAATGAGCTTCGATGAAAAGAAGGTCCGTAGGAATTCATTACCTAGACCTCTCTACCCAATTAATGGATAATTGCATGAAGATAAAGAATTGGTGAAATATTGGTGGGAAAGAAAGTATAAAATAGTGACTACTTTCGGACGTTTCTTTGCGGCAATTCGTTACTATAGGGTTGTTAGTATAAACATTTTATTTTGTATACATCTTTAAAATTGCCGGATAATTTCGAGGTAAGAATAATATCAATTAATTTTTTCTAGTGATTGTCGTAAAAGGCGTTTGAGCGAAATAGCCTTGAATATCGCAAGGGCGATGATAAAGATGGCGTGAAAAATACCAGCCCAGAGTGAAGTGTGCGTATCGTATGCGATCGCCTAAGTAAGTAATTGTCCTTTTTTATAAATATAAGTCCTACCTTTACCACTTAAATAAATAAATATCTTCACGCAATTCCCAATACAGGGGTAGACAGAGGTCAAGTCTAGACAATTAAGTCCCTTTGACCCACCTTCCACCGAAGATATTTTCGGGACAACGTGACAGGTGGTGAGCCCGTCGCCATCTTTATGTCCAAGCCAACGATGAAATTCGTACATAAGTTTATGAAAAACTCATTGGTACTGCCACGTGGGGATCGAACTCGGGTTTCTCAACTCGAAATTCCGACCACCCAACAATTCGGCTATCGTGACTTACCTATGACCACTTCTGTAATATATACATAGATAGGGACAACATCACATACCGTATTGCTGAAGCGTTTATGGCACAAACATCCAGAAAATGTAGAAAAAGTGTTTTCTACATTGACCATACCGGAAATGGAACCCCGGACATCAGAGCTGGTGACACCAGGTAAATCTCCACTTTTCCAAGGAGGTCGAATATATACATAGCTATATTTTTTGAAGTACGATGTTTTATTCTGTAATTCAATGCACAAACAACCAGTGATCACGTTATATAACGAAGTTTCAATGAAGTTTGTCTTAAAAACGCACCGTTAGCTCCATTTATAAACAAAGGAAAATTAAACCGTTGAGTGCATTTTCATGATTCGCCGATGCGGCTCAGCGAGCGTTTGGTAAATTTTAAATTATTTTTTGTTGAGCTGCGAAAATTCCCCGGGCGTTTCTTTGACCCATTTTTTATACGATCGTTTCGTATTAAACTCATGCCTGATTAAACCGTAAAATAAATTTATTCAAAAAATTTTAAAATAAATCTAACTTTAAAAATATCATCATAATTAATCGCGAGGTAATATTTTAAGTAGCGTGTGGTATATACGTCGACTATACCTTTTCTTTCCGTATGTACTGTAAGAAGTGAGAAAGGGAAAGGTCTAGAAAATGGAAATGTTTACCAATACACGTGTACCCATGTATTGGGAATTGCGTGAAGATAATAGATGAAGTGATAACCATCTCGACAAATACCAATTAACCAAACGTTGATATCGTATATTTTATAATTTTTGCTCCTTTAAAATATTACGTCCCATTTTCAAATAAAATGGTCGGTCGAAAAAGATGAAGAAATAATTAAAGAACATTATGATAGATTTTAAGTTATTAAATTAAAGAGAAAAAAAAGGAGTAAGAGCGTCGCCACGGATTGGCAAAGGTCACGGGTTCGAATCCCGACCGTTTCAGTTGAAATTTTAACTTTTTTCTCTTTAATTTTATAACATACAAGTTCTGCATAAATATGGTTTAAAAATCAATAAAATTGAATAATAAATGATTTTATGTTGCCATTTCACCAGAACTTATTCTTGTTGGTGGTGGCAGTGTATATAGTGCTGGTTTCGATGTAGGAATTCCTACATTAAGTTAGAAAAATTGGAACGTGGACATGGAAATCAAACTTATGTCTCATAATTCCCATATATATAAAAGTGGTTGGGTAATAGCCTAGGGCATAAACCCACCAGTGGTCATACAAAACTTGAGTGGGACACCTCCTCTCTCTCTCTCTCTCTCTCGCAACGAGCGCTCTAACACCATATTATATTTAAATTATCCCTTCCTTGTTTTTATTAAGTCACTACCCTGCTTTTGAGTATGACGTCATTGTATCACGTCGTCGGTCAGTTCTCTGTGACATCACTCACTCATACTAGTTCCGACTCACCCTGGAATACTTCCCTCCCCTCGGACCAAATCCCAGATCTTTAAACAGAGGAAACTCAAACGGCACGTCCCTTCTTGTCGCTAACTATGACTGTATACTAGAATATTCAGAAGTCTAGACAATTTGATAATTTCGTTCTACTTTTCACCGCTTGCGAAGACACTACATGACGATGAGCCTTTCACTATCGTAGTGTCCAACCCAACGATACAAATCGTACGTGGAACAATTTAACCGAATTGCAAACACCTGTATCAAACAACATCAGTCGGCACTTGTGACTTTTCTGTAAATAAAAAAAATGTCTTTACTCCCTACCCAACACTGGGGTAGACAGAGGTCCAGACCATTAAGTCCTTTCGTCTCACCTTTCACCGAAGAAATTTATTAGCACAACGTGACCGTTGGTGAACCAGTCTTTATGTTTAAGCCAAGAACATAAGTAGTACATTAGTTTCGAAAAACTCATTGCTATGAGCCGATCACCCAACCAATCGGCCATCGTGAATTTGTAAATAGACCGGTTTTTTTTCTTATCAATATGCATGAAATAAATCTCGTATGAACAGTAACACTGCATGGGCTTAATGAAATTATACATGAGCAGTAAGTGAACATTCTGAGCTTTTATTTTGTTACGGACACGCAACATGTATATTACGCTAATGTGTTGCGTGATTATTGTTCAGTTCATTAACTGATTCGGTGCCGCACCAGTCACTAAGCATCATACCATATCATTTATTCGTCAATAAAAGTAATAAACATAAAATCCGTTTTGGGGGGTACAAACATAACTGGGCTAGACATAGTGCTAGACAATTTAGTCTTTCAGGCTCACTTTTCACCGAAGAAGAGAACGTGACAGATGGTGAACTAGTCGCCGTCTTTATGTCCAAGCCGATGATATAAATCGTACATAAGTTTTGAAAAAACCTATTGGTACCATTTGGGGATCGAACTCGCGTCTCTTGACTCAAATTCTGAGTTCCCGACCACTCGGCTATCGTGGTCGTATACTCGAGTGTCATTTTATATCTATCACCGTTTCGTAACGATTTTCCTCTGACGGAAAAGAAACAGGCTACTGAAACTCTGTAGGTATCTTCTTTGCTGTTATTTTTGTTTTTAACAAAGGCAATACATAACTGTAATTAGAAATAGCATGGGAGCGATCAACTCATTCCCAGGTGTAATTAACGTAAATGTATTCATTAATATTGACTAAAATTGTGAAAGTTATGCTGAGATGGTTTGCTATGTCGAGAGAATGAATTAAGAACGATTGACAAAAGATAGAAAAATTTTCTCTTGCTATCACCGTCAATAAAATATAATCAGTCTCGCATTGCATTGTGTTATTCCTATATTCTCTCGTACGTTTTTATGATATTTAAACTAAACCCCTACCCTAATCTAATCAAATCAAATCATTTATTCATCGACATAAGAACATACATTCGTTTATCGATCGTCATTTTTAATCTACCACCGTTTCGTAATGAGGTTCCTCTAACGGAGAAGAAACAGGCGAAAGAAACTCCGTAGGTACCCTCTTTTTTGGCCAATATTTTTAACATTATAATGCATTATACAAATATAGTGTGATATTTTCTAGAAATAGCTTGGGAGCGATCACCTTATTCCCAGGGGTTACTGTCATTAATATATTCATTTCTATTATAATAACCCTTCCTATAAAGCTTTTCTTTAATAAATTTCTTAAACCTGTTAATATATTTACCGGGACTTTGTTCTAGAAGCCTATACACCGCTCTATGAACGAGTTACTTACTCTATGGAGTCTAGTAACCGATGTTACAAGCTTGTGTTTGTTCCTAGTATTTACTTTATGTACATCACATGTCTTGCTAAAAGTATTAATGTTTTTATGCACATATATTAAATTTTCATATATGTATTGAGAAGCCAGTGTTAAAATATTAATTTCTTTAAATTTCTCTCTAAGAGTTGCTCGGGAATCCAGACAATATACAGCTAAACCGAAGAGCATGTATGAAGGGAATAATGAAAGTGGACGAAGCGAAACAAGTATGTTAGAATCGTAGGAAGTGGAAAGATGTGGTCTCTGCCTACTCCTACGAGAAACAAGCGTGATTATATGTATTTATGTATGTTGTTGTAGAACCTTATACACCATCTCAACAATGAACCACTCTATGGTGTCTAGTAAGTAGCGATACAAGCTCGTGTTTGTTCATGGTACGAGTATTTATATTTTTACACACATGCATTCCAATGCCGTACCTAGTAGACGATTAAGTCCTTCCGGCCCACTTTTCACCGTAGCTTGTTTGAACCATGGTCACTGGTGGTAAGCCTATCACCGTCTTAGTGCCTAAGTCAATGGTATAATATAATTATATACGTAGGAACATGTTTGCATACATAAAATTTACATACATTTAAACATCCATGCCTCGTGGACATTTACATTGTCCACATAAATGTTTGCCCCTAGTCACTCAATCGAAGCACGCCCATTGTCCATTTTAGTAACAATGTAATCTTTGTAACCAGACACACTGCGAATCTCTTCGTTTCTCTTTGTGTCGGCCAAGGTGATGAATTCTCAATACATGGGTAGACAGAGATGTAGTCTAGAAAATAAGTCCTTTTGACTTACCATCCACCGAAGATATTTTCGAGACAACGTGGCAGGTGTTAAATCCGTCGCCGCCTTTATGTCCAAGCTAACAATATAATTCGAAAACGAGCCTGCTACGTGGGGATCGAACTCGGATCTCTTTACTTGAAATGCCGACCACCCAACCTGTCGGCTATCATGACTCTCTGCATAATTTTATAAGAGCTATTTTATGCTTTGCGGTAAACGTCACAAATGTGAAAAAATATAAGGGAAACTTGCATGTTTAATGTATAATAATAAAAAAAACATATTTTGCTGAAGTTGTGAAGTCCAATTGTCTGTATTAGACCATTTCAATAAATCTTTTTTGCTTTTAAAACTTTTCAAAATTTCACTCAAGTAAATATTTAACATATTTCTTGACATAAAAAAAATTAAAAACTTCCCACCAACATATCAATGTTAGTGGAAGATTAACAGACTGCTACCTTACAAGTTACCCTAGTTCTTAGTGTAACTTAATGTACAACTATAATTAATAATTTTTGGGGCCAAGGGAACTTGGGTCGCAAGTTGTTACAATTTAGGCGCATATTTTGCATTAAGAATTCCTTTAAGAATTTTAATGTAAATTTTCGGACTGGTAAAATACGTGTAATCAACGAAAATGTTGCTATGAAGTGTGAAGAACTTTGTTAACTTTTTGATGGAATGTACACTAATAATTAAAATTGAAGAGTCCCTTTGTAAAACATGTTTGTCACATGTGTGTAATGTCAGCAGAACGGTCTTTTTAATAAAATGTAATAGAACATGTAACAAGACTATACCAAAAAAATATTTGAGAATTTTTCTCTGTCTTAGACGTTTCATCTTCTTTGTCACTTGAAAGTGAATAATGGCACATTTTGATAACCTTTGTGGTCGAGTGGCGTAGGTAACGGTTTTCAGGTAGCTAAGCTAGGTAAAGATGAAGAGAAGTCCTGAGTTTGTCCCCCGAACGGTTTAAATTATAAAACATTTTTCTATTTTGAGAAAATTATCTCTTGAGACTGGGTACTTGTGGTGGAGCTATGGCGCTTGCGTTATGTAATTAAAGTAGCCAAAGGTCTAGACAATTTACTCATTTCGACTCACATTTCACAGAAGCATATGACGGACGGTGATGAGCTTGCCATTGTCTTTATATTCAAGCCAACGGTATAAATCGGTCATAAGTTTATGAAAAAAATCTTTGCTACGAGCATACCTCCTGGAGATCCAGCTCGGGTCTCTTGATTCGAATTTTGATCATCCAACCACTTGGCTATCGTGACACAACAAATTTGTTTCTGATTCCATAACACAAGCAATTTAACTGGAATGAGACATATTAAGGTGTTTATAATTTGACGTATCTACGCCTTTAGTTTAATTAGAGTCGATTAAATAACACACAAAATAAGTTTCAACGATCTCATCTTTATTTATATCACTTACAATAATATATTTACACGTGAGGCAGTAACAGTGTCAACCAACCAAACTTAATGCAACTCGGAACCACTGTTTAACGATATTATAATAAATTATAACGAACACACGGCTTCAAGATCTTCGTAGATTTATTTCGATGAATTCATCAACTATTCGCGACGATGACAATCATATTCTTATTCAACCAATGAGATATTTAAAATCAACTGACACAGACAGAATTCGAAGCCGTGACTTCTCCCGTATGGTTCTTACTAATCGGTTTCATAAAACTCGGTTGGAACAGCGAGGGTCACGGGTTTGACTTTTGTCGGTTTTTGGTAATTTTTTTTATCTCACTTTATTTTAATAAAAACAAGCACAATATGGCTTAGATGTTTAAAAATCTCATACATACATAAATCTACACTGTCCGTGATGAAGGTATCTCAGGCTATTTGAGCGTAATTGTCATTTTATAGGCGCAGCTTGAGCCACCTTTATCTAGGAGATCAGCCGGTAGGTATAGTTTAAGGGGCAACTTGTTCTTCGAACATAGAGCAGCCACCCCGGGACGTTAACTAAATGATTTCGATGTTGGTGAAATGCAGGGGTGGGAACTTTACCATTCAAAATTTAAATCTTTATAAAATTTTATATAACTCCTACTCATATTTTAACAAACACAAAAATTTATTTTACATTATTTGATAACATTTAGCAATATAAAATTATCATAAGAAACATTTCGCATGAAGTTGATTAACAAAATTTTCACTTGTGAAAATAAAATATAAAATTATTCAACGTTGACCGCACCCCTCGCATTAATTTATTTATACGAAAAAATATTACATTTAATAATAATTATATTATGTACAACTTTACAAACGCCGGCGTGAAAACACGTACGGCTTTATATTCATAATTATAATAAATTTCCAAGACCGTTAACGGATGTCCGGCGAGCGATGTGGAATTGCCGAAACGACCCACGCGGAGCAACAATCAATGCAATATCGGAACGTGACTAGATCGGAACACGTCGAGCGTCAGGCCCATCCGTTACATCACTTGGAATTACTTAATTGGACTATGAGTGAGTTGAAATGAGTTCACTCTAAATTAGCGATACCGATGGACAAACTCCACTGCGCGCGTGGCGGGAGCGCGGCGCGCGGCACACTTCAATCGGTCACACGCACACGCGCACGCGCACGCGCATACACACACGCACGCACACCAGCACACACACTCACGCGCCGCACAGGGCGAGCGGCGGCCGCTATTTGGGATCTCCTTCGTCGTGACACAGTAGTATTCTGGAAAAAGAAATATAAACTGTGTTTCAAAACAGTAATAAGTATATGTTATTTTATACATTAGGTATGTGAAAAATAAAACAAGTGGCAAAAAAGGTATATTTTTGCCACTTGTTTTATTTGTGAAGAGTCTAGTATATATAGTCTAGTATATATAGTAAGTAAAAAATATTGAAGGCAATCTTAATTTCTGAATTTACCACAAGCTCAACGATGAAGGTAGGAATTATAAAAAACTTAATATTTAGGACGCGCAATGTCCGCTAAAATTAGAGCAGAGTGGCGCACTCTCACCCATCTCAAATATTTGGAAGAACTGCCTTTACTTTTTTACTTTAAGTGCATGCTATGATGCATGCCTCATCTATCCATAGATAAGGAGAACATAACATACATTGTTCTGATGCCAAAGTATCTAAAGCACTTCTTTTATGGAATCAGACACAATGAATGTACCACAGACCGTCTGGTGTTTTTCCCCAGTAAAAATATAAAAAGATGTCCCGAGTGTCTGAATATGTAGAAAAAGTATTTTCTGTATCTTTACATCCGGGAATCGAACCCGGGAGCTTAGAGCTGTCTACACCACTATGACTGAGGTGCACGCCACTGGTCCCTAGGCTGTCGAAGTACTAGGCCAGCAGAAGCGGGAGGCGGCGGCACTCACTGCAGCAGACAGGCGGCGGCGAGCGCCAGCGCGCACAGCGCGTGCGCGGCGGGCCGGCGCGCCGCGTTGCCGTGCTGCATGGCGGCCGGCTGCTCGCCTGCGGAACAACGCTCTGCGCTTCAGTCCCGCCGTTATACTAACTGTGCCTCATCCATCCTCCATCCACCATCCTCCCTTAATAACCTTTGCAACAGCTCGATGAAAGCATCTCCATGGAAAGGTAAATTGATACACACCAAACGAATAAGTGGTTGGATGAGCGGAATTAGAGTCGAGAGACCCGAGTCCAATCCCTAGGTGGCAGGCTCGTATCAATTGATTTTTCCAAAACCTATGTACGATTCATATCGTTGGTTTGGATATTGAGACAGCGACGGGCTCACCACCAGTCACGTTGTCCCAAAATACCTTCCGTGGAAGAGAGTTCATTGTCTGGACTAGACCTCTGTCTAACCTTGTATAGGGAATGGCGTGAAGATATTATAAATTTCATTTTTACAAAACGAGAAGCTGTTTCTATTATATCCATTTGGCTGGTTCCATTCAGCCAACAAAAACACTGTTCGATACCAGTGTGAATAGTAAAATGTATCGTATAAATGTACTAATGATCAATCGTATTTATCATTGCTAGTATTCTTTCTATATAAAAAAATATTACAACATTAATAAATAATTAAAAACATTAATAAATAATTAAAAAACATTTCAAAATTCATGAGTCGAGTAAAAACATTCATATTCATCACACAAATTTTTTCCTCTAGCGAGATTCAAATTCTTATCCCTTAGCTTCTAAAGCAGGGTCACTATGAAATAGGCAGTCTTAGTAATTGTTAGCTGTACCAGAGAAAAAAAAATCAAAAGAAAAACTCTTTCACTTCAGTAAAAAAATCAATCAAATGCAATGTTACAGATGCAAATAAATCTCCAACATTAATGTTTGTGCTCGAGCTCATCTTAATAAATATATCTAAGTATTATAGACACACCAGGTGACGCGCAGGTGACAGGCTCGTACCAATGGGTTTTTTCAAAAACTTATATGTATATCGGCTTGGACATAAAGACTCACGTTGTTTAAAAATATCTTGTGGTGAAGGTGGGTCGAAAGATCTTAATTGCCATAGAAAGTTAAATAAATAAATATCTTCACGCAATTCCCGATACAGGGGTAGATAGAGGTCCAGTCTAAACAATTAAGTCTATTTGACCCATCAAAATCCCTTTGATAAACTTATGTACGAATTATATCGTTGGCTTGGACATAAAGACGGCGACGGGCTCACCACCTGTCACGTTGTCCCGAAAATATCTTCGGTGGAAGGTGGGTCAAAGGGACTTAATTGTCTAGACTTGACCTCTGTCTACCCCTGTATTGGGAATTGCGTGAAGATATTTATTTATTTTATTTAATTTAAATGTTATAGTTGCAAATGATTCTCACCGCTGAGCACGTGAAGCACGACGGAGGCTGAGTCTAGGTTGGATGGCGAGCAGGAGTAATTACCCGAGTCCTCTCTTCTCGGGTTGTAGATGATCAAGTTGCCGACCTGGTTGCGAACAAAGTAGTTCATTAAGTTAGAACCATCAATAAAGTTGCGATGAAAGTAACAGATCTACGGCAGACTAAGCTCCGTTTTGTCTCTCAGATATTCAGAATCTAATTTTAGATATTCGCTTTTTAAATATCTAAAACAATTTGCTCTGTAAAGGTGTGATTGCTTGTTATAAATAGTGTTAAAATATTAAAAAATCTCTTTTCTTAGAAAAAGAATATTCATTTCACCAATTAATTGTATGATGCTTAACATTGATTCGGTTCTTTCTCATATACAACAAAAATTACTTTACTGTATAAACTGCGTGGTATTGGTATGGGAATAATACTAACGAGGAAATGTTCTACCCTTGGGTGTCGACGAGACGAGAGCAATATGTGTGTGTACCTGTATGTGTGCGCTCCATGCGGATCTCGAGCAGGTAAATTGATATCCACCAAACGAGTAAGTGGTTGGGTGAGCGGAATTAGAGTCGAGAGACCCGAGTTCGATCCTCAGGTGTCAGGATCGTACCAAAGGGTTTTCGCAAAGCCTTACGCTCGGTAAGCGGATTACCGATCGCACTATCAGAGATCTTGCACCTAAGACGCAGCTGCATATGTGATCCATATGTGCTGCATGTGTGTGTACGTAAGGTGTGTGTGTGTGTGTACGTGTGTGTATGTGTGTATGTACGTGTGTGTGTGTGTATGCACCGTGGTGCCGGGCGCGGCGCGCTCCATGCCGATCTCGAGCGGGCTGCCTGTGTGTGTGTGTACGTGTGTGTGTGTGTGTACGCACCATGGTGCCGGGCGCGGCGCGCTCCATGCGGATCTTGAGCGGGCTGCCTGTGTGTGTGTGTGTGTACGTGTGTGTGTGTGTGTACGCACCGTGGTGCCGGGCGCGGCGCGCTCCATGCGGATCTCGAGCGGGCTGCCTGTGTGTGTGTGTGTGTGTGTGTACGCACCGTGGCGCCGGGCGCGGCGCGCTCCATGCGGATCTCGAGCGGGCTGCCTGTGTGTGTGTGAGTACGTGTGTATGAACGTGTGTGTGTGTGTACGCACCGTGGTCCCGGGCGCGGCGCTCTCCATGCGGATCTCGAGCAGGCGGCCTGTGTGTTTGTGTGTGTGTGTGTGTGTGTACGCACCGTGGTGTCGGGCGCGGCGCGCTCCATGCCGATCTCGAGCGGGCTGCCTGTGTGTGTGTACGCGCGCGTGTGTGTGTGTACGCGCGCGTGTGTGTGTGTGTGTGTGAGTACGTGTGTATGAACGTGTGTGTGTGTGTGTGTGTGTGTGTGTGTGTGTGTGTGTGTGTGTGTGTGTGTGTGTGTGTGTGTGTACACCGTGGTCCCAGGCGCGGCGCGCTCCATGCGGATCTCGAGCAGGCTGCCTGTGTGTGTGTGTGTGTGTGTGTGTGTGTGTACGTGTTTGTGTGTGTGTGTGTGTGTGTGTGTGTGTGTGTGTGTGTGTGTGTGTGTGTGTGTGTGTGTGTGTGTGTGTGTGTGTGTGTGTGTGTGTGGGTACGCACCGTGGTGCCGGGCGCTGCGCGCTCCATGCGGATCTCGAGCAGCCGCCGGTCGTAGTCGAGCACGCGCGCCGCGTTGCGATACCAGAAGATGTACGCGGGCTCCTCCAGCGCCTGCGTGATGACGCACTTGAGGCTCACGGTGCTGCCAGCCTTCACGTACAGCTCCGACTCGCCCACTATTTCGATTTTTGGCACTGGCAACACGATGTGATCGATCTAACAACTACTTTTTTCTCTCTTGTGTTTACACGAATATGTATTAAATAAAACGATTTTCGGATTTCATCCCGTTTTTAATTAGTTTTAACAAACTATTTATTATTTGCCGACGTTTCGGATGCTTTACAGCAGATAAAATCCGAAAATCGTTTTAGTTAATATAAATTTTATTTAATATGTTTTCATCAGTTGACAATAGTTTATAAAATTATTAATTTGAATTTAATAATTGATCAGAAACTTCAAAAAAATTTGTTATGATTATCCAAAAAAAGATGTAACCTACGGAGTTTCTTTTGGATGTTTCTTCTTCCTTAGAGGAACCTCTTTACGAAACGATGGTAGATTAAAAAGTGACTATTGATAAACAAATTTATAATCTTGTTTCGATTAATTTTGATAAATATCATTTGTTTTGAATAACTTCATTAAATTGTTAAATAAATGAGAATATTACAATATAAGGGCGCAGTTGTTAATATAAAAAATGTTAAATTATAACAAGAATAAATTAAATATTCCATTTGCATTTTGCTTGTTACGAACTAGCTATGCTTGTACAGTACTAATAATTTTACACCGTTTTCTTCTCCCGGGTGTCGTAAAAAGTGAATAAAACTAAGAAGCCTTGAATCTTAAAAACACTAAAAGATGTAACAGTGTCCGTCCGTGAAAATTTAGAAATGGTTATGTCTAGATAACCTTCCTAAGTTCATATAAGATAACAAGGACTACATAACCTTAAATAATACGAACACCTTTATTACATAAACAACACAAAAAAGTAATTAACACCAAACCAATACAAGAAGCAATATCACACGAAAACATGTTGCAATTGAAAAACGTTAAACGTAAACGTAGATGACAATGAAACGAAACAGGAAAAGTATTAATTACAAGTGGCTGTCGAACGTTCCCGACTCACCAACGACATTGAGCTGCACGAAGTGGCTCATCTTGGGCTCGGTGCCTACCTGGCACTCGTATACACCCGCGTCCCTCGCCTGCACGTATTTCACCTAGAAACCGCGGAACAATTAACGTTTGCCACCGAACAGTCGCGGCTTCATTAACAGGCCACGATTACGATCTATGAATTAAGAATTTTATGGCTCTTTCCTTTGGCAGTGGGAAGGTAACATTTTTTTATGAGGTTATTATCGGAATGTTAAAAGAATAATAAAGTTATTTAGGTCATGTTCAAATGGTTTAGATAACGGTTTGAGACACGCACTTAGTGTTTGATGTTATTAACATTAAGTTAATATCATTTTAATAGATTGTCAACGACATTTTGGACGAGTGGCACAAACACCGTTACGGTGTCGCCAATTCTGAAAACTGCTTTTTTTATATTGTCTGAGTGCTTGTGGCTTCCGATTCTATAACACAAGTTAGAGCACTTGCTAAAAGCTAAAGCTAATTATTAACTTTACCATTGGATTATCTATTTGCTTTGTCTAATTATTAACTTTGCGATTGGATTATCTATTTGCTTTGTGATCAGAGCAATGTGATCGATGCAGTCTCTGTTTATCTATATATCATTAAAGTAAATATAAAAAGAAAAAAAATTCTTTACGCCATTACCAATACAGGGGTAGACAGAGGTCTCGACAATTAAGTCTTTTCGACCCACCTTCCACCGAAGATATTTTTGGTCAAGTAAATGTAAAATACGATATACTTTATAATACACGTTAAAAAAGTCACGATAGCCGAGTGGTTGGGTGGAATCGGAATTTCGAGTCAAGAGCATTGGGAATGGCGTGAAAATATTTATATTTATTTATTTATTTCCTTTATAATACACAAAGAAAAGTAGTATTATTACTACAATAGTACAACAGGCGGCCATATCATTAAAACAGCGATCTCTACCAAGCAGCCTTAGGGCAGAGGATTCTATTTTGAAAGACAGCGGAGAGGGCGTATAGATTAAGAATAGAAAGATTAATAAATAATTAAAAAGACGTCAGTTTATTACTGATAAAAAATATCTTTACGACATTCCCAAAACTGAGGTAGACGCTGAGTCCTTTCGACCCACCTTTCACTCAAGACATTTCTGCGACTAGCCTGTCGCCATCTCATTGTACAAGCCAACGATATAATTCGTAATTGTCTCCGCTCCGCGAGAACACGACTCGAATGAAAAACCAGCTTCTAAAGTAAAGATGAGATTCTGGTGTACATTGCGTTCAAAGAAAATTCGCAAAAGTTCCGTTTGAAAAAGTTTTATTTAAGTCGCTCCTTGGAGTGTTTGTTTCTTTCTTCTCTAATTGGATTTTTGTTTTTAATACGTTTTCCGATTGTGTTTTTTCCGAAATATTTATTAGAATATATAAACAATATATGAAAATATACATTCGATTTCTCAACAATCTACCTGTTTATATGTACTTTACGGACAAACATGTGAAACAAATATCTTCACGCCATTCCCAATACAGAAGTACATAGATGTCTAGTCTAGTCTTGATAAATAGATGTCTAGTTTATTTATATAGACTAGACTAGACTAGACTAGACTAGTAAGTCCTTTCGCCCCATCTTCCACCGAAGATATTTTTGCGACAACTTTACAAGTGGTTAGCCTGTCGCCGTCTTTATGTCCAAGTGAACGATATAATTAGTTCGTAGGATTTGAAAAAAAAGCCTACCATTTGGGGGTCGATCTCGGGTCTCTTGACTCGAATTCCGATCACCCATCCACTCGGCTATCGTGACTTTATCTAGTTACTGATTAGAGTACAACTTACCTGTAGGGTCCACGTATCTGTCGCCTCGACGAGAAACGCTTGGAACCGCTCGTCCGCAATGAAAGTGAAGCGGTCCACGGTGAGAATGTGCGCGTCTCTTCGCCGGATCCACGACACTGACTTGTTGCTGAGCTGACGTATCTGAATGACATCTCACGTATTAATTGTACTGCACTCGTACGTACCCGCCATTAAATAAATAAGTGCAGACGTAGATAGGGAAACCATTACGTACATTGCTCTAATCATAAAGTAAAATAAATAAATAAATAAAATATAAAATATCTTCACGCAATTCCCAGTACAGGAGTAGACAGAGGTCGAATCTAGACAATTAAGTTCCTTCGACCCATCTTCCACCGAAGATATTTTCGGGACAACGTGACAGGTGGTGAGCCCGTCGCCGTCTTTATGTCCATGCCAACGATATTCGTACATAAGTTTTTGAAAACCCATTGGTACTAGCCTACCAACTGGGGATCGAACTCGGGTCTATTGACTCGAAATTCCGACCACCCAACCACTCGGCTATCGTGATCATAAAGTAAGTAGCCAAAGCGCTCTCCTTATGGAATTGAAAATAATGACGGCACCACAACCACCCAGACCCGAGCCGAAGTAGAAATAGTGGGTTTTCTTCACTGACTCGTCCGGGAATTGAACCCGCGACCTTAGAGGTGACGACACTTTGAAAAGCGATAAGTTTGCCACTCGTCCACGTAGGTTGAAAAATTATATAGGCCATGCCAGTATCCTCATCACGCTGATACTGAATGCGATTCTATATAGATATACATACATATACATATATAGAGACCACATCACATACATTGCTCCAATTACAAAGTAAGCATCTAAAGCACTTGTGGCATTAAATCGAAAACAACGAAGGCACCACAAACATCCAGACCCGAGAAAATGCAGAAAATGTTGTTTTTCTTCGATATCCCATCCGGGAATCGAACCCGGACTTTAGAGATGGCGACTTTGAAAACTGGTGTTTAAGTCATTCGATAAAGATATCAGAGCTATGCAAGGTAAACTTATATTACAATTACGATTACTTTGAGCGAAAAAAAATTTAAATAATTGAAAAGATACACGTAGTAAATGAAGGGAAACTAACAGCAGTGAAAACAGTAGCTTCCATCAAGAAAAAGTTACATCTAGAGACAAAAAAACACGCATTTTTAAAATTTACGGTAAAACTTAAAAATTCACAGTATTGCAATACGTGCCGGGAAATATGGCAATAAAACATGTAAGGTTTACCTTGCAGGGCAGATAAGCGTGTGTGCCAAGTTGCGCAGTAATGTTGTTGGGCGCCGAGGGGTCGAAGTAGGGGCCCGTGTACAACCCCACGTAGCGCTTGACCATCCGCCCGCCGCCGCCGGTCTCGCCACATGATAGTACTGGGATAAAACAAACATTATTACTAAACAATATCATATTAATTTACGGCGTAACAAACCGCTCATTTCTTCCCATGGGTGTCGTAAGAGGTGACTTAGAGATAAATATGGAAAATGCAATAGGCTGTCGAAAGATACCAAGTTCAATATACCAATTTAGAAAAAAATATCTTCACGTAATCCCTAATTCAGGGGTTTTTACGACCCACCTTCCACGGAAGACATATTTTTGGGACAAAGTGAAAGGTCGTGAGCCATGTTCAAGCCAACGATTTAAATCGTACTTAAGTTTTTGAAAGAAACCCATGGGTGCGAGCCTGCCACTTGGGGATCATGCAAACATGTGACACATACACTGTCGTGACTAAAAATATATAATGTTGAAAAATGTATTTAGTACAGGAAATTGTAGACTGGAATAAATAGAATGTCACAGTTTTAACAACGCCCATAAACAAAAGTGCGTAAAATGTCAGCAGAGAAAAGAGATTTACAAATTTGCTTAATTTATGAGACACAAAGACATTTCACGGTTGGAGCAGCGTAATTAAATTAACATTAATTTTGTTATGTCTGAATTAAGTAGTCATTATTTGATTACGTAAAATAACATTTATCAGAAATGGTGTTTTAAAACTATATATTCTATTACTATATATTCTTTTCAAAGTTTTGGCACAAAGTGTAATAATGTCTAGAATTCAACTTCCACCACCGCATGGGAACCAAAGCTTCTGGCCACATTGGGCTCTTTGCCAAATAATCATAAATACCCGATTTTAATTTCCACTTCAACGGCTTTTCATTGTTTTCTATTGGAGCGACAGAAAATTTCCAATCGATATGTTCTATCATCTGGCTTGGTATTTGGAGTTCAGATAACATTTTCTGCTCCCAACTATCAATAATTCCATTATTTCTGCAATAATACAATTATTTATATTTATTTTATCACTATGAAGAGTAATTTAATAGTAACTCACATATTACTATTATTATTACTTACGTAAACGATTTTTCTTATTTTGGGCAATAGAGTGTAGAAAAGACATTCGCAGCGAATCTAAGACTTCGAAAACGTAATTTTATTTTAAGGCTTAGGCATGAACATGAATATGGCGCCTGACGCTTCACCTGTCACGTTGCCCCAAAAAATTTTCTTCGGTTAGGGTAATAGTGTTTGGACATCTATCTACCACAGTACTGGTGAATGAATAGCATAAAGATATAAATATATTAAATTAACGCTGTAAGTATAATAAAGTTAACATAGCGGTTATCAAAAGTCCTTAACACAATTTTAATGTAATTTTTAGTAAAAGTTTCAAGACATTTTAGAAAAACACTTTATCACTTTAAGAGATATAGAAATAAAGCTGTACATATTTTCATATCGTGAAAATTTTATTGAATGTTAGGGGAAGAAAGAAAACAGAAATTTAATTTCCATTTTCGGCAGGAACGAAATTCGTAAACAAAGTATAAATTTTATTAGCTTTTTGATCCCCACCTATCAGAGGAGCGATTTTATAGCGGCGAAAATAACAAAAATATATGAGATTCCCCGAGGCGCCACAGAGGCATCGGTCGGCTTTCATTTCCATCCCCAATATCCGGCGGGGCCTCGCCCGGACGCGATAAAAGCTTAATTTTATTCCGCTCCTCACCGCCGATGTCCGCGCCGCCACTGATTCGCTCCTGACCTCAATCGCATAACTGACAATGAACAATTCCATTATCTTACCTAGAGAAATAAATAATTTACGCCCGTTTGATTCTAAGCGAGCAGTATTTGCTCGAGATTATTTTGACACAAATATTTATAGCGAGGTCTTTACGTTAGGAACCGTTTACTGATACTGATACCTTTATTTATTAAGCCCTTTTTTTTTTTGGTAAATTTTTTGACCTGGCCTTTTGAAAGGCCTTTTGAAAGGCCAGGTCAAGAGAACTAAATCGAAGAGAATGTATGAAGGGAATAATGAAAGTGGACGAAGCGAAACAAGTATGTAAGAATCGTAGCAAGTGGAAAGAAGTGGTCTCTGCCTACCCCTACGGGAAAGACGCGTGAATATATGTATGAAAAATTTTGGTGTTATACCGTTTGATTTCGCACTCGAGTTGTGGATTCCATTTCACCATCAATATAATGTATAGTGTAACCGTATATATAGTATAACAATGTAATTTATAACCGGTCAGGTATTTTAATAGAAATAAGTAAATAGTGGAATAAGTAAAAGTGAATTTTAGAAAGAAAGAAAGAACTATTTATTTGATATACACATTTACAAAACAAACTTATAAGATAATTCACAGACTCAGACTCCAACTCAGCATAATGCTGCAGGGACTGCAGTGCTGGTTTTCAGTTGGAACCTTGGAGTGACTTCACAAGCGAGTCAGAGAGCGACCATATATTTTTGCTGCCCTTTTCCATTCTCAATACTAACAATACCAACAAAACTGTAGGTAGGTGCCAAATAAGTTACAGCCGTTTCATAAGCTCTGTTTTATAATTTTATTATTAATTGTTTAAAGTAATAATTACATTGCAATTTCTAACAACTAAGTGTGTATTTAAGTGGCTTGATATTTTAAAGTAATTGTTCTATAAATGTAAAGAAGAATTAAAACTTACTTGCACCATCCTACAGCACTGTTTATATTACAAGAAAAATTTGACTCTGATATTAATTTATAACAACACAACACCTCAGGAAGTTGTCATGGCTAATGTCACTAACGTACATCAGCTGCAGAAGGAGCTTGAAGTTATTTGGATTGCTAAGATGGCAGATTTTGAGAGTCGTCTAAAGGCTGCATTAGTGAAATTTGAACATATTGTGAAATTTTTAAGTGGAGCACTAGGCTACTACGGCTCTCTGTTTAATATACTGAATATATTGATTTTTTTAATAGTTAATGATATATAAATAAATAAATAATAAATAATGATATATAATATAAAAAAATATCTTTATGCCATTACCAATACTGGGGTAGACAGAGATCTAGTCTAGACAATTAAGTCCCTTCGACCCACCTTCCACTGAAGGTATTTTGGGACAACATGACATGAGCTAAGCCCGTCACCTTTATGTCCAAGCTAACGACATGAATCGTACATAGATTTTTGAAAAAAAAAACCATTGGTACAAGCCTGTCATCTGGGGATCGAACCTGAGTCTCTCAATATAAAAAATTATCATTTACTATAAAGTCACGATAGTCGAGTAGTTGGCTGATCGGAATTCAAGTCAAGAAACCATTTGTCACGTTATCACAAAAATGTCTTGCATGAATCTACCACTGTCTACCATATTATTGGGAATAACATGAGGATATTTTTGTTACAAATAAAAATTGATATTACTTGTACGTGCATGATAAATAAAATAAATAGTTACAAAAAAATGAATAAAAAGATCGGCCTAGTTATACCATAATGGTGCCAGCGATATCAGGCCTGTTATTTAAGCGAGCGATATCATTCGCTTATCTTGGAAAAGTTATGAAGTATCTCTGCGGTTGGCCCGCGTCCAGTGCCTCATCGATCTTGCTCCGCGACTTTAATATTTCTACTAGCAATTTCATAGTAGTTCTAGCAATCACTTTATGGAGATATCTCTTGTTACGTATAAATTATCGTTTTAATAATAGAAGAACTCCGTGGACTAGTTACGTACACGCCATACACAGGTATGGTAGTAATGTTATATTGCATTGAAAGAAGAAATGAAAGACAAAAAGAAAATGGTTATTCTATCGCCATCAGTCCAACAAAACTTAAAACTTTAAACCGAATTGGTCAAGAATTTACTTCTGTGTGATATTTAGGACTTCAGGACAGTGCCAGTATACACTATTTTCAACGTGTCGGCAGCTCAGACGTCCCGGGTTCGATTCCCAGTCGGGTCAATGTAGAAATCACTTTTCTACATTTCATAGTAGTTCTAGCAATCACTTTATGGAGATATCTCTTGTTACGTATAAATTATCGTTTTAATAATTGAAGAACTCCGTGGACTAGTTACGTACACGCCATACACAGGTATGGTAGTAATGTTATATTGCATTGAAAGAAGAAATGAAAAGACAAAAGAAAATGGTTATTCTATCGCCATCAGTCCAACAAAACTTAAAACTTTAAACCGAATTGGTCAAGAATTTACTTCTGTGTGATATTTAGGACTTCAGGACAGTGCCAGTATACACTATTTTTCAACGTGTCGGCAGCTCAGACGTCCCGGGTTCGATTCAGTCAGGTCAATGTAGAAATCACTTTTCTACATTTCATAGTAGTTCTAGCAATCACTTTATGGAGATATCTCTTGTTACGTATAAATTATCGTTTTAATAATTGAAGAACTCCGTGGACTAGTTACGTACACGCCATACACAGGTATGGTAGTAATGTTATATTGCATTGAAAGAAGAAATGAAAAGACAAAAGAAAATGGTTATTCTATCGCCATCAGTCCAACAAAACTTAAAACTTTAAACCGAATTGGTCAAGAATTTACTTCTGTGTGATATTTAGGACTTCAGGACAGTGCCAGTATACACTATTTTTCAACGTGTCGGCAGCTCAGACGTCCCAGGTTCGATTCCCAGTCGGGTCAATGTAGAAATCACTTTTCTACATTTCATAGTAGTTCTAGCAATCACTTTATGGAGATATCTCTTGTTACGTATAAATTATCGTTTTAATAATTGAAGAACTCCGTGGACTAGTTACGTACACGCCATACACAGGTATGGTAGTAATGTTATATTGCATTGAAAGAAGAAATGAAAAGACAAAAGAAAATGGTTATTCTATCGCCATCAGTCCAACAAAACTTAAAACTTTAAACCGAATTGGTCAAGAATTTACTTCTGTGTGATATTTAGGACTTCAGGACGAGTGCCAGTATACACTATTTTTCAACGTGTCGGCAGCTCAGACGTCCCAGGTTCGATTCCCAGTCGGGTCAATGTAGAAATCACTTTTCTACATTTCATAGTAGTTCTAGCAATCACTTTATGGAGATATCTCTTGTTACGTATAAATTATCGTTTTAATAATTGAAGAACTCCGTGGACTAGTTACGTACACGCCATACACAGGTATGGTAGTAATGTTATATTGCATTGAAAGAAGAAATGAAAGACAAAAGAAAATGGTTATTCTATCGCCATCAGTCCAACAAAACTTAAAACTTTAAACCGAATTGGTCAAGAATTTACTTCTGTGTGATATTTAGGACTTCAGGACGAGTGCCAGTATACACTATTTTTCAACGTGTCGGCAGCTCAGACGTCCCAGGTTCGATTCCCAGTCGGGTCAATGTAGAAATCACTTTTCTACATTTCATAGTAGTTCTAGCAATCACTTTATGGAGATATCTCTTGTTACGTATAAATTATCGTTTTAATAATTGAAGAACTCCGTGGACTAGTTACGTACACGCCATACACAGGTATGGTAGTAATGTTATATTGCATTGAAAGAAGGAATGAAAGACAAAAGAAAATGGTTATTCTATCGCCATCAGTCCAACAAAACTTAAAACTTTAAACCGAATTGGTCAAGAATTTACTTCTGTGTGATATTTAGGACTTCAGGACAGTGCCAGTATACACTATTTTTCAACGTGTCGGCAGCTCAGACGTCCCAGGTTCGATTCAGTCAGGTCAATGTAGAAATCACTTTTCTACATTTCATAGTAGTTCTAGCAATCACTTTATGGAGATATCTCTTGTTACGTATAAATTATCGTTTTAATAATTGAAGAACTCCGTGGACTAGTTACGTACACGCCATACACAGGTATGGTAGTAATGTTATATTGCATTGAAAGAAGGAATGAAAGACAAAAGAAAATGGTTATTCTATCGCCATCAGTCCAACAAAACTTAAAACTTTAAACCGAATTGGTCAAGAATTTACTTCTGTGTGATATTTAGGACTTCAAGGACGAGTGCCAGTATACACTATTTTTCAACGTGTCGGCAGCTCAGACGTCCCAGGTTCGATTCAGTCAGGTCAATGTAGAAATCACTTTTCTACATTTCATAGTAGTTCTAGCAATATTTACGTCATGATAGGGTTATATCGATAAGCTCAAATGTAATGTTGGTATTGTATATGTTTTTTGTATATCAAACGAAAGCAACGAATGACTCAGTAACTAGCATAGACAATACATATATAACTGGTGACTAGTTTTATTAATTTTATGTTTTAATTTCAAAAATACATACATGTATTACATAAACTAAACGTACATTATATATATATATATATATATATATATATATATATATATATATATATATATATATATATATATATATATATATATATATATATATATATATATATATATATATATATATATATATATATATATATATATATATATATATATATATATATATATATATATATATATATATATATATATATATATATATATATATATATATATATATATATATAAATAATGTGTATTTCAATGTGCAGTATATATGTTTATTGTATTTGTTGTGTCAAAAAGAAGAATTTTAATTTATTTTTAAAACTATTATAATGTGTTCTATTAAACTAAAGCATAGAGTTTCTATACATTATTATGTATGGAAACTCTATGCATTAGGTTTTTTTATTCCCGATGCAAAAAAGGGAGTGTTAAAGTGCTTATCGATGTGTTTTCGGCATCGTAGCTTCCTGGCGAATAGATCAATCTTGATGCGGCTAAGGCAATTACATTAGATTTTAAAGGGATTTTTTTAAGCGTTTATCATTTCTTTGATCTTTAGCTTTAAATTATGAGGTTGTCTTTAAAATTCTTTAAATTATTATGATACATTTTAATTAAAATTTAATATGATAGCTTATTATTTTTATATTATAGCTGAAATTGCGTAAGTAAAGAAGCAGTGCTAAATTCTCATTGCTGAGCTAAGACCTTCTCTTTAATTGTGAGAAGTACAAATTCATTATATCCTTTGGAATCCACGTTATCTGATTCAGTGCGGTCTTTACACTTTCGCGACATATATTTCTGTTAATTAAATTCATAAAATATAATTTTTCCTTGATTAATATTCCACATATATTTTTTTGATTTTATTAAGTTCAATATATTCTCTTTTACTAACGTAATGGTATTTATTGCTATTAACAATTTGAGCTGTGCCGATCCTTACATCAATTGCCAATATATTGTGAAATTTTTAAGTGGAGCACTAGGCTACTACGGCTCTCTGTTTAATATACTGAATATATTGATTTTTTTAATAGTTAATGATATATAATATAAAAAAATATCTTTATGCCATTACAAATACTGGGGTAGACAGAGATCTAGTCTAGACAATTAAATCCCTTCGACCCACCTTCCACTGAAGGTATTTTGGGACAACATGACATGAGCTAAGCCCGTCACCTTTATGTCCAAGCCAACGACATGAATCGTACATAGGTTTTTGAAAAAAAAAACCATTGGTACAAGCCTGTCATCTGGGGATCGAACCTGAGTCTCTCAATATAAAAAATTATCATTTACTATAAAGTCACGATAGTTGAGTAGTTGGCTGATCGGAATTCAAGTCAAGAAACCATTTGTCACGTTATCACAAAAATGTCTTGCATGAATCTACCACTGTCTACCATATTATTGGGAATAACATGAGGATATTTTTGTTACAAATAAAAATTGATATTACTTGTACGTGCATGATAAATAAAATAAATAGTTCCAAAAAAATGAATAAAAAGATCGGCCTAGTTATACCATAATGGTGCCAGCGATATCAGGCCTGTTATTTAAGCGAGCGATATCATTCGCTTATCTTGGAAAAGTTATGAAGTATCTCTGCGGTTGGCCCGCGTCCAGTGCCTCATCGATCTTGCTCCGCGACTTTAATATTTCTACTAGCAATTTCATAGTAGTTCTAGCAATCACTTTATGGAGATATCTCTTGTTACGTATAAATTATCGTTTTAATAATTGAAGAACTCCGTGGACTAGTTACATACACGCCATACACAGGTATGGTAGTAATGTTATATTGCATTGAAAGAAGGAATGAAAGACAAAAAGAAAATGTTTATTTTATCGCCATCAGTCCAACAAAACTTAAAAACTTTAAACCGAATTGGTCAAGAATTTACTTCTGTGTGATATTTAGGACTTCCAAGGACGAGTGCCAGTATACACTATTTTTCAACGTGTCGGCAGCTCAGACGTCCCGGGTTCGATTCCCAGTCGGGTCAATGTAGAAATCACTTTTTCTACATTTTCTCGGGTCTGATTTGTGGTAACATCGTTGTTTCTGATTCTATAATACAAGTGCTTAAGCTGCTTACTTTGGGAGCAATGTATGTGATGCTGTCCCTGTCTATGTATGTAGTTATTTATTTGAGGTCACGATAGCCGAGGGGTTGGATATACCTATGAGTTTTTTCAAAACTTATGTACTATTTGTATAGTTGGCTTGGACATAAAGACGGCGATGGGCTCACCATCTGTCACCTAGTCCCAAAACATGTCTTCGGTAGAAGGTGCGTCGTAACTGAGGCGAGAATAAAAATGAGGCGAGAGTTTGCATTGCTGGTATATTTATACAAATTACTACATTCAATCGTGGATTGTCCATTCTTACTCTCTCAGATAGATATAAGTACCATGCATCGAGGTAGAATTTCCAAGACATATCTATTAAATGTTTATAATAACAACACCTCATATTATAATCCATTGGTTCAAATGTGTAGGAAATATAACGAAATTACTATTAGCAACACAAATATAGATGTATTTATTTCGAATTTGAACACATATAAGTCAAGTGTTTGGAAAGCCCTCTTGTAAATGCTTAGTGATTTCTGTATTTGTGATTTTTGTTTTATTATATCTTTGTGTAAATTTTCTAATTTTTTTTTCATTACTTATATTTAAGTGTAAGAAAGAAAACACCGTGTCCTTGTTTTAAATCTGTATACACATAGTTTGGACAACGACTGTTCAATACCTTAGAGTTTTAATCTTATCATGTAATTGTCTTAGTCTGTTTTGTGTATAATAATAAATAAATAAATAAGTAACTGTCTAGACCTCTGTCTACTCCTGTTTTGGGAATGGCGTTATTTAATAATGTTATCTGATTCTGGAACACAAATACTGCAGTTTCTTTTAAAATGGCATGTAATATGCATAAGTGATATATGTGTCCGGTCACAATGAGGTTATTGTTCAGGTTTCATTTTCAGCACGCTATGAATGTTTTAATTTAAATATAGTCCTATTTTATCGTGTGGTTTGGAGAAAATCTTTCGGAGGAATCCTCCATTCTTTCCAGTGGGTGTCGTAAGAGGCAACTAAGAGAAAAACTTTAGATGCAAAAGGCTATCGACAGATGGCAAGATGATCACTACGAAATATACCTGACTGAAATTCAGCAGACCAATGACGAGCAGCAGCGTCTGAGGTGCGAGGTGTTAGGTATTAGGTAGTCATTCTCTCTTATGGCAAAGGCCCAGTTCTTGCAGATTTACATAGACTAATGTATATTTGTATAGTTATTTTTACAGTCGGCTAAAGACACATGTAAATAAAAATAAATAATACACAGCATTCCCAATACTACATTTCTAAACAGGAAAAAAGACTCCGGTGAAAAGGGTTGAAAGGACTGAATTCTCTCAGACCTCTGACAAAAATAATCATTCGGGGTTGCAGGGGGACATTGCATTTTACTTCGAGCAATTGAGAGATCCCAGAGGAAGTTTGTCGTATTGCGTATACAAAGTCGAGGGCTATATCTTGTAGTCAAATAAAATAAAAAACAAAACTCAGCACCGTCGAGACAAGTCTCCGGAGGATACTAAAAGTATCGTAGATTTTGTCGTTAATCTCAACGCACCCCACAGGAGACGTGGGAGGCTAACAAGACTAAAATTACGCTCATATTGTTGCGTGGCTGTATCAGGCATTTGAGTAATGCATTCTAGAATAATAATAAAAACAGATTCGATATAATTAATTTTGATGTGAAACATCTATAGGCGAGGGTAAACCTGTTTTTCGGCGTAACGACGCTTCGCGATTTCAAATAAATTTAAAAATGTTTAATTATTTTAATTTTGTATTTAATAAAAATGAAAATAAATATAACAAACAGTTATTATTTGACGATCTCCGTGTGGCGTACGAGTGGTGTAAACACTGATTTTCAAGGTGTCGCCATCTCGAGGTTCCAGGTTCGATTCCCGGTCGATTCAATGTAGAAAAACCACTTTTTCTACATTTTCTCGGGTCTGGGTGTTGGTGGTGTTCCGATTTCCATACCTAAAGTGCTTTAGCATCTTACATTGGGATCGGAGCAATGCTTGTGATGTTGTCCCTATCTACATATTGTTTATTTATTATTTTATGCAACAAATTTATAACACTTTATCTTTTCTTTATGCAATATCTGATTCCTGTCATAGTATATTCTTTTATACATGTAACTAATACAAAACAGGCGCACATCTGCCATGCGTCTCGTGACGGCTCACACATTTTTTTTCAGAATGTGGTCCTATTATATCATTTGTCTTTATACCGTATCTCTGTACGTTACCGTTAATTAGATATTGTGTTATGAGCTACTACATCTTGTATTATATGTCACAAAGGCCAAGTGTTTGGGAAATCGGAATTAAATAAATAAATAATGATAATATATACATACATATACAGAGACAGCATCATATACATTGCTCTGATCCCAAAATAAGCAACTTGTTTTTTTCTTCATAGAATAGGGAGGCAAACGAGCAGGTGGCTCACGTAATGGTAAGTGATTACCATATATATTAAGGAATTAGAAACAACGAAGGTACCTCAAACATCCAGACCCGAGAAAATGTAGAAAAAGTGTTTTCTACTTTGAATCGACTGGGAATTGAATCCGGTACCTCAAAGCTGGCGACACCACGAAACTTGATGTGCACGCCACACGTCCACTGTGGTCGTCAAGTTCGAATCAAGATACTTGGTGGAATCCCCAGGTGGTAGGCGTAGTAATATTTTTTTTTGAACTTATGTATAATTTACATGGATGGCTTAGACATAAAGATGGCGATAAGCTCACCACCTGCCACGTTGTCCCAAAAAATCGGTGAAAAGTGGGTTGAAAGGACTTAATTGTCTAGTCTCTCTATCCCAGTAATTTTTTGTTATTATTTCAATAATATACGCGCTGCAGAAAATGCTTTCACCATTATTCCGTACTCACAAGGTGAAATATCATTCCGCCGCTCCTGTTAACATTTCAACAGAATAATAACATCGGCGGAGGACGTGGCGCGCTCCACCGAGCTGTCAAGTGGCGCGATGGTATCAGTTGATATGCGAGTAATTTGTGTCGCGAGGAATATTCCATGAGACTGGGCCCTTATAGACTACCACGATTATCGGTCGGATAATATTTATTCCGTGTATAATACAAAAGTATTCGAGGTTATATTCCTATTTCATTTGATAACGACGATCCGACAAGCTAGTTAGTTGTGATCCTGCATTTGAAGGTAAGGTTGCGGGTTCGAATCAAGGAGCGAATTTATGTAATAAATGCGAATGTTTGTAATCGAGTCTTGGATGTCTTAGACAGTAAGACAGTGGTAAGCTTGAGACTGATTTAGACACTAGTAGTCTTCGGTTAAAGGTGGGTCGAAGGAACTTAACTGTCTATACCTCTGGCTAACCCAGTATGGAGTCAAAAAGATTTTTATTTTATTTATGTGATTTGTGTGACCAGTCGCATTAATGAGATTATATTTATCAACCATAATTTTCTTATCTTTACGCGTTTCCCAGTACAGTGTCACCATTCGACCCTGATTTGACATTTCATACCATATCATAGTGACATATATAGTAGTAGATAAATATAGTATATACACCATTTTATATTGATTATCAGTGTATCAGCGCTGTCTTAGTGTCCAAGACATTCAAAACTTGAGTACAAATTTGTTGAGTATAAATTTGATTATCAACTATGATTATAGTAAAAATAATCTTAGAACTTCTTCGAGCTTCGATTAGTACAGAATTTTTCGAAATTAGATTAGACTCGAGAACTTGGAATCAAACCTTCTGAAGAAAACAAATGTAGGTTTAAGAAAACTTTTCTAAGTACTTTACATATGCGAAAAAACAAAAATAAACGGCACATTTGTAGCACTATATTGTTATTAAATTGAAGCCGAGTTGCTAACTAGGATCTAGTTTCTGGGGCGACGTTTGTGGCAAGCAGAATTCAAGAACTTCCCGCTCAGTCTCTTTGTGCTACCTTAGAACGTAACAGATTTGTTGCTGCTAACAGTTCCGTTTGATTCATTAGTTCTAACCTATTTCCGTGACCTGCGATCTATGTGTTCACTGCACTGCGCCGTTCACTAAAGTGAACTGATACCGAATACTGGGGTAAACAGAGGAACGGACAAGTAAGTACTTTCGACCCACCTTCCACCGAAGAAATACACCTGAGACGCTGCTGCATACTGATTTACGTTCTGAAATTTTCGATACAGTCATACCGCCATGTGTCGGTAACTCTTAATATATTTAGATGAATTTAGCTTTTCCGACACCTACGTGAAGCCAGGGGGCGGGAGGTAAGTTCCTATGTCGTAAGCACACGGCATTGTGGTCTCTTGAATGTGTCTTAAATGATGTATCTAATACACAAACGGAATTTTCCTTTAATAGTAGCGCCGAAGTACAAACTGCTTTAAATGTATTAAATATGTTAAATAGGTATTAAATATGTAACACAATTTATTTACAGCTATATACGATTTATATCATTAGCTTTGAGATACAGACGGCGACAGGCTCACCACCTGCCAAGTTGTCCAAAACGTCGAAATGAGGTTCGAAAAGACTAAATTTTCTAGATTTCTGGCTACCCCTGTGTTCTTAGAAACTTCGACAACCACATAAATTAATGCAAAGATAATATTGTAGAAGACGTTTGTCACTAGGTACGTTTCTGATATAAAAAATCTCAAGTTGCGAACTTTTATATTCATAATATAAAACGATTAGGTTTCATTCAAAACAAGTCGAGTGGGAACGAAAGCTCTTTTGTCCTATTGTAACGATCTTTCGATGTAAATTTTGAGAATAAAATTATTCGTTGAATGACTATGAATTTAACTTGACGTTAATTTCATAGATATTCGGCTGTGAAGCATCCAACTAATGTCCATTATAATTATCTTTAGACTAGGACTTTATTTTGTTATAAGTTTTATTGTTGGACTGTTTGTACTTGTGTTGAAGTCTTTACCACCTCTTACGACATTCTCGGATAGAAAGAGTGTTGTGTATTTTTATGCAGCAGTGTGGCAAATATGAAACCTTATACCTGAAAGATGTGTTTAAAAAATTATTAAATACTGCTTTCAGAGGTGAATGAACCAATGATTGTATCAAATATTGTACACCGTGAAACACAAATAACAAAGATAAAACTGAACAGTGGTGCAATTGGCGAACTTATCGCTAATATACGATCTGTTCTAGGCGACCAAGTTGCAGAGGATCTGAGCACCAGTGAGAATTAGACTATATTTATACGCGAATTCAAAATTAAATAGAAAGAAATAAATAAAAAATTTAGACATTGACAGGGACAACATCACATACGTTACTCTGATCAAAGTAAGTAATTAAAGCTCTTGTGTAATGGAATATAAAAAAAACGAAGGTACCACAAATACCCAGATTCGAGATAATGTAGAAAACGTCTTTTCCATATTGACCCGACTAGGAATCGAACCGGCGATCGAGCTGTCGGATGTCGCCAATGTAATAAATCGCATTCTGAAACGACGGGGTGAATGACTGTTCTAAATCTCTTTAGGCGAGGTGGAATTAACGCACGTCCTATTATTGTGGATTGATGGAATCCTATTACGACCACTGTTCATGTCCAACTTATACTTTTGTTGTTGACAGCTCCGATCTTCACGCCATTCCCAATACTACGGTAGACAGAGGACTAAACAATTAAGTGCTTTCGAACCACCTTTCATCGAAGACATTTTTTGAGAGTACGTGATAGATGGTGATGCCGTCGCCTTCTTTATGTCGAGCCAACGTTACACATTTTTCATCCCATCACATTTTTAAAATACATTATATTATATAAAAAAGATTGACTTAAAAAGGGGGTACTACTAGGGAGGGGATAGCTACGAAGTTCCTTTCAGTTGTGTCTTCTCTGTTAGAGGAACCTCATTATGAAACGGTGGTAGATTAAAAATGACTATCGATAAACGAATGTCCATTATTGTGCTGATGAATAAATGATTTGATTTTATAAGTTTTGAAAAAAAAACCATAGGTAACATAGGTCTAACATCGGGGGATCAAACTGGGGATGTGGTGTCTTGACACGAATTTTCGAATTACCAACCACGCGGCTATCGTGGCTATGATAAGTCAGCTCGGATTGATTTTTAATGTCAGCGGAGATGACATTTTGTATGAATAATTACGCTTCCATTTTACGTTTGATCGCGTTAAGTCGCTTATTCCAATAATAGCTGTTCAAGTTCCTAAAATGCTTCATTAATCTTATTAGACTTACAAATTTTTTTCGTTAAAAATACATTATAAATGAAACGTTGGTTTGAAAATTTAACATTTTTCAAATTATAAATTAATGAAAAAAGTCACGATAGCTCAGTGGTTAAGTGATTGGAATTTTAGTCAGGAGACACAAGTTCGATCCACAGACGGACTCGTACCAATGGAATTTTCAAAACTTATATACGATTTGATGGGTCAAAAGGGAGTTAATTGTCTAGACTAGACTCTGTCTACCCCTGTATTGGAAATTGCGTGAAGATATTTTTTTAATATACGATTAATATCGATGGCTCAGACATAAGGACGGCGGCAGGCACACCAACTGTCACGCTGACCCAAAAAAATGTCTTCAGTGAAAGGTGCGTCAAAAGGACTAGAATAGTAGAATAAAATACATTTGTGTATGTGACAATTGAAAATGGAAAAATGGAGCACAAATACGTGGCTGTAGGCGACGTTAGCAGTGGGATAGGATAGTACTATCATATGATCGCTCTATAAACGGTACTCTTTGTGGTCTCAAAGCGAAAAATTTCTATAGAAACTCTCCTCCAGCCATTGCGACAAGTGATAAGGGAGGCGGCAATTTTTTGCTAAAACGTCAAGATATTGTACGTGATTTTCTTAGACGTTCTCCTTTGTGATCTTTATATAAAGTAGTCGAAGTATTAACATGGAATTTTTATACAACGTGCTAATAGTAAAATCGAATTTGTTATGTTAATAAAGAATATATAATTTATAAATAAATAAGGATAACTCACAGAGGTTACTGTTAATACATCAATGATAGAAATATAGAAGTATTTGTTATGACTATTTCGATTTATTAAGTATCATAATGGGCTGCATAAAACTCCACCCCATCTTTGTGGTAAGCTCGTTACTATTTTGTTACAACTATACGGCGTTACGCTAAAAACTTTTCAAACAAAAAACGTTTCAAGTGTTTTGTTTATCATTTAATCTACATCTGTAATAAAATTTATAAGCAATATATAAAAATATATTTCCACACCAGGGTAGACAGAGGTCGAAAGGACATAATTATGTAGAAATTCACCACCTTTTACCGAAGACTATTTGGAAGAACATGACAGTTGGTGAGCCCATCGCCTTCTTAATGTCCAATTAACGGTACAATATAATTACAAACATACATATTTCCTTAGATAAATATTAATGTGTAAATATAAACATCTGTTAAAACATTCATATTCATCACAGATATATTTGTGTCTAGCAGGACTCGAACCATCAACTCTTAGCTTTGAAAACATGGTCACTACCAACTCGGCTATCAGGGCTACAACGTATATTTCTATCCTGAAACTGGTCCACAACTAAGAATCCCGAGTAGGGTAGATTAAAGGTAAATTAATAAAGTTTTTTCCTGGTTAATCTATCTTCATTAGAAAACTTTCATTTACTTTCCGAATAATAAATATGAGATTTAGCCGCAGAAAAGCGAATTACTACTATTTTTCAACAAGGATGTGAAATATTTTTTACCTCGATTCTAACATATTACATCATCAATTGTGGTATTTTGTTTCAATATAAATAAAAAAAAACGATAGGAACAACATCACATACAGTGTTCTGATCCCAAAGAAGGCAGTTTAAGCACTTGCACGATTTAATCTGAAACAAACCAAGGTCCACAAATACATTTTTCTGATCTCAAAGAAAGCAGTTTAAGCACTTGCATGATTTGACCAGAAACAACAAAGGTCCACAAACACCCAGGTATCGAATAAATGTCGAAAAAGTGTTTTCTACAATGATCCGAACGGGAATCAAAACCGTGACCTCAGATCTGTGCTCAGAGCTGGCAATTCTTCACGCAATTCCCAATACAGGGGTAGACAGAGGTCGAGTCTAGACAATCAAGTCCCTTCGACCCACCTTCCACCGAAGATATTTTCGGGACAACGTGACAGGTGGTGAGCCCGTCGCCGTCTTTATGTCCAAGCCAACGATATTCGTACATAAGTTTTTGAAAAACCCATTGGTACGAGCCTACCAACTGGGGATCGAACTCGGGTCTATTGACTCGAAATTCCGACCACCCAACCACTCGGCTATCGTGACTTTTCAGAGCTGGCGAAACCATTAAAACCCTCGTGTACGCTACTTGTCCTCGAAGGTCGTCTATATCATCGTACATAGGTCGTCGGTAGTGTCTATAGATCGTATGTATAATTATAAATAGTACACCAAAACACTGCTAATTGATATTTATCTTTTGATGATTACATATAAGTCACGATAGCCGAGTTGTTGGGTGGTCGGATTTTCGAGTCGAGAGACCCGAGTTCGATCCTCAGGTGGCAGTACCAATGAGTTTTTCAAAAAAACTTATGTACGAATTTCATCGTTGGCTTGGACATAAAGGCGGCGACGGGCTCACCACCTGTCACGTTGTCCCGAAAATATCTTCGGTGGAAGGTGGGTCAAAGGGACTTAATTGTCTAGACTTGACCTCTGTCTACCCCTGTATTGGGAATTGCGTGAAGATATTTATATTTATTTATTTATTTATGATTACATATAAAAAAATATATCTTCACGTCTTTCCCAATATAGGGGTAAACAGAGGTCTAGTCTAAACAATCTATACAAGTTTGACCCACCCCCACCCACCCCTTTGATCCACCTTCCACTGAAGATATTTTTGGGACATCGTGACAGTTGGTGAGTTTGTCGCCGTCTTAATGTCCACGCCAACGATATAATTCGTACATAAGTTTTTTTGAAAAACCGATTGGTACGAGCCTGCCACCTGGAGTTCGAACTCGGGTCTCTCGACCCGAATTTTCGACCACCAAACCACTCGGCTATCGCGTGATAATTACCCGTTGAATTTAATTAAAATAACAAAACACTCAAAAGTACTCTAAATAGAATTATCCACTAGGGTGCGCTGAAACTGAATAGAAGTAATACACTTATCCTCTTTTCCAACATTTTGAAAGAAAGATATGCGATATGCAAATGCATATAATAACTTCGGGCGAAACTTTACCCCGGAGGCGTATAACGTATATAAGATGACAGACACTATCCACGAGGCTGTAAATAAAGCGACGCAGTTGCTGCACAAGAAATATACAACTCGGTTGAATAGTGCTCTGCAGGGGAATGATACAATGTCGTCTGGAACAGCGCTAGACAATCGTTTGGTAACCGCTTAATACTGGTCAAAAGAAATTTTAAATATAAAAAGTAATGCTTACGCTAACGAAATAACATTTGAAATATTAAAAGTAATTATTATAACATTTGATTATCTCTATCGACGAGATGCGTACGCATCGGTTTTTAAGGTGTCGCCATCTCTGGTTCGATACCCGGACGGGTTAATATAGGAAACCAATTTTGCAACATTTTCTCGTGCTTGGGTGTTTGTGGTGCCTTTGATTTTTCCGTTTCTGTGATACAACTTTACAGATTTAGCTGCTTACATCAGAGCAATGTATGTGATGTTATCGACCCTATTTATGTAGTACAAGATAAATAACTAAATACATACAGGGATGGGGACAACAACACATACATAGTTCTAGTCCTAAAGTAAGTAGCTAGGGTACTTGTTTTATGAAATCGGAAACAACGAAGGTACCTCAAACACCCACCGTTACGCCATCCGAGATAATGTAGAAAAAGTGGTTATCTATATTGACCTATCCGGGTACCGATGCCGGAATCTTTGGCGACGCCTTGACCAGTGTGTGTGCCACTCATTTGCTGTTGCTATGTGATAGCATTCAAGGTTCTGAGTCTTGTTTGGTTACACCAACGAGAAATAAAGTATGGTATATTTTACGCCGTTAGCAGAGTGCTGAAGGAAGAATTCTTCCTAGTAGATGATTTTTTAGTAACTATAACTTTTTATTTATTTGATATTGATAGATTTCTAGATTGTAGCATAGACGTCATAATGCATAAAATATAGTGATGACTGTGATGTGTATGTTTATGCTGTAAACCATAACTTAACAAAATACAGTGCTTGACAACAAAATTAAACATCGCAGAAGATTAACGCTTTAGAAAGGAAGATCTCTATGTGTGTAAGGTATGAACATACCAACCTCCTTGTAAACATTATCGTAGTTACATTATCTCTATGCAATGAACGAAAAATTTATATTATACTTATTTAATAAAAAATAAGACACCTATAACAGAAGTCATGATAGCCGAATGATTCTGTGATCAGAAATCGATTCAAGATACCCGATTCGATCCCAATGTCGTAAGTTCGTACCAATGATTTTCAAAACTTATGTACGGTTTATACCGTTTGCTTGTATATAAAGACAACGACGGGCTCATCACCTGTCACTCACACAGGTGGAATGTGTGTAGATAAGTCTAGATGTCTAGACCTCTGGTTACAAAATATACATACATACATACATATAATCACGCCTCTTTCCCGTAGGGGTAGGCAGAGACCACTTCTTTCCACTTGCTACGGTCCTTACATACTTGTTTCGCTTCGTCCACTTTCATTATTCCCTTCATACATTCTCTTCGATTCAGGGTACTCTTGACCTGGCCTTTTTTCAGGACGTCCCTGATTTGGTCTCGAAACGTCCGCCTAGGTCTTTCTCTTCCTACACTTCCATTCACACTGGCCTTATATGCTTTTTTCGTCAATCGTTCTTCATTCATTCTCTCGACATGGCCAAACCATCTCAGCATACCTTTCTTAATTTTAGTCACTACATCTTCTTTCAGGCCACAACGTTTCCTTATTTCACTTTTCCTTATCCTGTCGCTCAGTTTAACTCCTAACATACTTCTTAATGCTCTCATCTCAACTGCATTTACTCTGCTTTCATGTTTCTTCTGCCATACCCAACTTTCACTTCCGTACATGAGTGTCGGAACCAAAACTCCCCTATGCACAGCCAAACGATCCTTGTTAGACACTTTCCGACTGCTCATAAAGGAGTGTAAAACTCTATTCACCATGTTTCCCGCATTCAGTCTTCTTTCAATATCACTCTCACACTTTCCATCTCTTGTGAATACAATAAAGTCATAATTATGAACGAAATAATTGTGAACAAATTAAAATAATGTATACAACAAATTATTTTAATAACAGAACCACACGTGTCCTTACTATTCAATAATAAATCACTTTATAATTTATAATAAAAAAATTCCACCACTTATTTTTTAATTGGTAACATCGCACATAAATTCAAAACGGTGTTACAACGTTTAGGGGTTTAGAGATGGTAAACATAAGCGGTACATGTCCTTGCGGGGATGCTCGTAAGTTCGTCGGGGTGTGTGGGGGAAATTGTTTGAATAACAATCACGGAGACGCGCTCTGTTTGAAGCTTGCGAACCCTCGCGAGAATTACGCAAACCAGTAAAATGTTTTTGGGGATAAATGTACGTACATAAAGTACGCGCTCCATGTCGACACTGTTTGTTTAGGGAGAGCACTGGTTTTATATTCCGGGATTTTTTATACACATAAAATTCAATTGTGTCTTGCGAAATGTAAGTATTACGTAACGTAATTCGTACACATAGACCGAATAGTGGAGAAAACAGCGCAAGAAAATACAATTAAAGGATCAGTGTGGGCTGAGACTAACTTTCGAAGACGATTTTGAAAGAAGCGAAAGCAGTACATAAGGTTCATGGCACTTGGCGATCTGTTCTCTCCTTTACCCTGGCAGCGACTACACTTAAAGATATTTATGATCATTTATTATATAATCCATAATAGTAAATATAAATATAGTAATAATAATATAAATATCTATAATAGTAGATAACGAAAGCATCGACTACGTAAAAAGCTACATATACCTGGGACTGTTAATATCATTCAGAGACCAAACGGACATGGAAATTGAAAGAAGAGATTCTTGCACATGGAAAAGATATTGGTCACTAAAGGAGATACTTAAAAGCAAATATTTTTCCATGGCTGCTAAGAGAAAAGTGCTCAACTTGTGTGTCTTACCTAGTCTGACGTAAGGAAGTGGGCACTAAATCAAAAACAACTTTTAAAACTTAATTACTTAAACTTAACAACTCTAAAACTGAGACCATGTCAGCGGGGAATGGAAAGAAGCATGATAGGGGTCACTAAAAATATCGACTAAGAGCAGACGAAATACGTTCCAGAACCGATGTAGACAAAAATTATAACGGAATGGCAACCACGCGATGGCAAAAGGAATAGGGGAAGACAAGGATGATGGATAGATGACATAAGAAAAATTGGAGGCACCTGGCCTAGAAAAGCTAGAGATAGAAACGAGTGGAAGAAGCTGGAAGAGGCCTATGTGTAACAAGACACGCTGATCACTAAACCGCGATACGATGTGTTAGATTTAAGCTAGTTTTTTTTTCAATGTTAATTTATAATTATTATAAAGCGTTTAGTTATTTAGCAATAAAAGGCTTATAAAAGAAATATTATATAATCTAGTTTTACTGTATGTGGATCTGTCTGTGTTCCTATCAGTACTTAACTCGCATAATATCGCGTAATTTATTATAGCCATATACATAAACAATTTCTTTAAACTTATTCAGGGACGAGTATACGTCGATCTGCCTATTCTGTTATTTGGCGGATTTTTTAAGATTTACTATTCTAAACCTTCTATGTCATACACCAAAAGATAAGCGAAGGGACTTAATTGTCTAGACTAGGCCTCTGTCTACCCCTGTATTGGGAATTGCGTGAAGATAAGCGATGATAGATACACCATAGGTAATATTAATTCGTCAATTATTTCGAACACAGTACGAGCTGGCGTGATAGATGTGCTCATAAATTGCAATCGATTTAGTAATGATGTCTATGTAAACAAAATTTTAGACTGAAGGATCACGTGTTATTTCATAGTAACCTGATAATATCTGCCCAGTGCGCCGCTGGTGGGGGGGCTATTCAAGGCAATATCTGCAAAGTAATTTTTCTCACAAATTACACAGTCCGGTTACGGAAACTCCTCATCTATTAGGCCATAACACACAATGCCCTATTTGTACGTGAGTTATTACATCGTACGTCCAGACGTTTTTGTTTCCCACCCAGGTGGTGTTATTATGAGCTATTAGAGAACATAAAAACTGAGTTCTTTTTACGATTGTTTCTTTTCTAGTTTGTTAGGTTAAGTGCTACTCCTGCGTTACACTTGTGCAAAACGATCCTATACCTATTGCAAATATAAGTGTTATTCTTGTTAGAAGTTTTATGTTGTCAAGAAATTGTTATGATTATTTATAGTTTAATTTTTTTTCACGATAAAACATATTATTTGGTTTATGACTTAAAGAAAATAAAATCTGCGAGTGTAAAATACGAAATCATATATTTTATAAAAAAAAATGTCATCACATCGTTTCCAATATTGGAATGAGCCCCCTGTCTCACTAGTGATCGGAATTCGGGTTAAGAAACCCAGGTTCGATGCCCAGGTGGCAAGCTCGTACCAATGGGTTTATTGAAAACTTATGTACCATTTTTTCGCCGTCTTTATTTATTTTTTATTTATGTCCAAATATTTTTGGTTGTGTGTTATTTATGTCCAACAAATTACGGTGACAGGCTCTTCACCTGTCACGTTGTCCCAAAAAATGCGTCGAAAATACTTAATTGTATCTCTCTCTGTGGAGTGAAGATATTTTTTTATACTCCCCAGTTTTCACATAACCCCGAGTTGTTTTTTTAATCAACGGTAGTGAATAATGTATATTAATGAGGACAGACAGACAAGTGACGTCATCCTTATCAAATATTTTTAGTTCGTGGTTTTATTTATAGCCGTCTAAATATAAATAATTTGTTTGCGATTTCAATTTCTTACTTTTACTTATTATTTGAATTGAATCCGTTTATGTTTGAGCGTAATAACTTTTTAAATTATTCTTGTTTACTCTCAGAGTTGTATTATATGTAGTTTCAATGATGAATTCTTAAATGTTCAGAATTGAAATTTTAATATTTGTAGATTTGTTAATTCCTGTTGTTGCCAGATGCAATAAAAAAGAAATTTATGCCAAGAACATTTGCTCGCGTTTGGTTACCATGATTGGTGACCCAACGGCTGGTTCGTCAAGGTGTCAGTCTGGCTATTCGATGTGGAAAGTTTGTAAGCCTTTTGGCTACTCTGCCTAAAGACAGCAATAATTTGGTTCACATTCTTTAACTTACGTAAATTCGTATTTAACTTTTGTAAATATCTGTTTCATTTGTAATTTTAGATATTAAGTTACTCAGTTGTTTATTTATTACAGAAATAAATTTACTTCTTTATTTATTCGAAGAAAACATTAAAAATCTTCGGTGGAAGGTGGGTCAAAGGGTAAGTCCCTTTTACCCACCTTCCACCGAAGATTTTTAATGTTTTCTTTCTTTCCACCGATTGTCTAGATTAGACATCTGTCTACCCCTGTATTGGGAATTGCGTGAAGATATTTTATTTTGTTTTTTTTTATTATTTTAAATCTACAATATTTAAAAATGTTTGCGCTTGATAAATGTTAAATAAACAAAGCAAATTTAGCAAATGTGGCTGAACTAGGCTTATGAATAAACACATAAATAATAAATAAATAATAATAAATGTTTATGGAATTCTAATGTCGCTGCGACTCGGCCATGCGCTGATGTAAATATCAACGTAGACAATCAGAACATTAGCATTCATTTACTAACATTTGCTTTTCATGCCATCAGACTGAATGTGGGCCGGCCTGCCTTTCAAATGTAACATGACAAGACAGTGTAAACATTTCCAAATGTCTTTTTATTTAGTCCGCGGGTGTTATTTACCCACGCTACGTGTTTATATACCGAAATGTGAAACTGTTTGAATTGTTCTAGGCTATAAACCTTTATGAAAATAACTTCTGTATAGATGTTTCAATCGAAATGTATAAAAGCTTCAGCGGTAAGATTCCACTACAGTTACATATATCAACAACGAAAATAGATGGAAGTAATTGTATGTACGTTAAAAAAATTGCCTTCATATATACTTGAATTGTCTTCTATTCAAGCCAACTGTACCCTTTTTTTCAGAATTGGTACCAATTTGATGTATGGTAAGATTATAATGTTCCAATGATAGCCTATACTCTCCGACAGTTGCAGGTGCATGACAGTCAATTGGCGATCTACCTCACATACATACACAACAGCCAGCAGGACATAAGTCTCCTCTCATAAGGGACAGTTTGTATAAATCGTCAAGTTTCGCAAACGGATTAATAATCGAGGTACTAGACACTTCGAAGACAGTGCTACCCGATCACAAGAGTTGTGGTTCGAAGTTTTACAAGAAGTTTGTCGCGCCATCTGACGATAGCCAATGGTATTTTCAAGGTTTTTTTCCTTAATCATCTCTTACATACGAGGATGAAGAGGTGGTATATTCTGGCGGCATAACGACGCTACAACCACGTATTTAAACTAAAGGCATAACATCAATCTCAATTTAGTTAGTACCATAGACTCGATATTTTTCATTATAGGAATAATAGTGTTATGCCAGTAATGCCAGTGATGCTAGTGATGCCAGTTACCTTTGATGAGGTGCGCGGCGAGTACGAGCGCGGCGGTCAGCGCGTGTCGGCGCCACGCGCACATCGTGCGCCCGCGCCGCGAACGCGCACAACTCTGCAAACGGATGACACGCATTTAGTATCCAAACAATTACTTAATGTCAGTGGGATGTAGAAGTTTTTAGAACAGGATATACAGAAAATAGAAAAGGCTTTTCTTTCTTATCTTACTACAATCTTCACGTATTTCCTAATTCTAGGGTAGCCACAGTTCTGGAACAGTTTAGTGAAAGAGAGCAGTTTAGTCCTGTTTCATCCACATTTCACCGATGGTCAACGTTAGAGACGGTAACTCTGTCGCCGTCTTAATATCCATGCCAACGATATAAATCTTACATAAGATTTTAATAAAACTCAGCATATCTCACTGCTCGACTATCGTGCCTTTTTATATTTTCCTTTGTAAGAAATTACCTAGGATAAGTATTGTATCTTCATCCATACTTAAAATACTTGGTAAGGATACTCCGCAAATATGACCGAAAGAAGTAAAACGCACCACAGCGCTGACACATGTATGGTTCATGTAAGAGTGAGTGAAGTTCGTTGGCTAACTTTCGCATGCCTTATGTGATGTACATTTTAACACTTAAATAACTTCAAGGGTTTAATAAAAACTCGGGATGTTAATATTGCATGGTAAAACTTTTGTGGGACAAAAATAAAATAATTACATTTTCGATGATTTTTCATTAAAATGTGGCGGTCTTTCATTGGAAGTTTTCCACAAAACGCCCGGTTTACACAAAATAAGCTTTCACTTTAATATGTTTAACCAACAGTCATAAAATTATTTTTTTTGGAGTTTTCACTGTTATCTATAATAGTCAAAACTACAGGTAAAAGTCACGATATCCGAGTAGTTGGGTGACCGGATTTCAAGTGAGGAGATCAGAGTTCGATCCCCAGGTGGCCGGCTAGTACCAATGGGTAACAAAAACTTTTGTAAGATTACATCGTTCGCTTGGACATAAAGCCGGTGACCGGCTTACCATCTGTCACGTTGTCTCATAAATATCTTCGGTGGAAGGTGGGTCGACGGGACTTAATCTAGAGTAGAATATCTTTACGCCATTCCCAATAACCACCGTTATTGGGAATAGCGTGAAGATATTTTTTATAGGTATAACTGCCAGACATTGCTCGGTTTACACACGTTTAAAACAAACTAATAGATAAAAAGTAAAGAATACAACTTCAGTCATTAACTCGACTATCATGACTTTATAATGCATTGTTTGTAAAAGTTATACAATGTACCCTTATTCGCTTCAAGCGTATACTGTATGTAGGTCAAAGCTTACTCCAGGGGCCAGCTATTCAGGACCATCATGGTCACAATTACTGACACAGAGTAAACATTTTACTAAATCCATATATTATTTGTAGTAATTGTCGCTTAAATGCTGACCAAAAACGCTTTAAACTAACAACTTTACGGTATTTGAGTAGAGAGACCTGAAAAACCTGACTTTAATCCCAAGAGGTAGTCTCGTAATAAAAGTTTTTTCAAAACTTATATACGATTTATATCGTTGGATTGGATATAAAGATGACAACGGGATCACCATCTGTCACAAAAAAATATCTTCACGCCATTTCCAATAAAGGGGTAGACAGAGGTCCAAACAATTAAGTCCTTTCGACCCAACTTCATACGAAGACATTTTTTTTGGACAACGTGACAGGTTGTGAGCCCGTCGTGGTCTTTATGTCTAAGCCAACGTTATAAATTGTAAATAAGTTTTGATAAAAACCCATTGGATCGAACTCGAGTCTCTTGACTCGATATTTTATTGACCAACCACTCCGCTGTCTGTCGTGACTGATAAGTCATGGTCTACTAACCTATCGGTTAGTCGAGAGACCCGAGTTCGATCCCCAGGTGGCCGGCTAGTACCAATGGGTAACAAAAACTTTTGTAAGATTACATCGTTCGCTTGGACATAAAGCCGGTGACCGGCTTACCATCTGTCACGTTGTCTCATAAATATCTTCGGTGGAAGGTGGGTCGACGGGACTTAATCTAGAGTAGAATATCTTTACGCCATTCCCAATAACCACCGTTATTGGGAATAGCGTGAAGATATTTTTTATAGGTATAACTGCCAGACATTGCTCGGTTTACACACGTTTAAAACAAACTAATAGATAAAAAGTAAAGAATACAACTTCAGTCATTAACTCGACTATCATGACTTTATAATGCATTGTTTGTAAAAGTTATACAATGTACCCTTATTCGCTTCAAGCGTATACTGTATGTAGGTCAAAGCTTACTCCAGGGGCCAGCTATTCAGGACCATCATGGTCACAATTACTGACACAGAGTAAACATTTTACTAAATCCATATATTATTTGTAGTAATTGTCGCTTAAATGCTGACCAAAAACGCTTTAAACTAACAACTTTACGGTATTTGAGTAGAGAGACCTGAAAAACCTGACTTTAATCCCAAGAGGTAGTCTCGTAATAAAAGTTTTTCAAAACTTATATACGATTTATATCGTTGGATTGGATATAAAGATGACAACGGGATCACCATCTGTCACAAAAAAATATCTTCACGCCATTTCCAATAAAGGGGTAGACAGAGGTCCAAACAATTAAGTCCTTTCGACCCAACTTCATACGAAGACATTTTTTTTGGACAACGTGACAGGTTGTGAGCCCGTCGTGGTCTTTATGTCTAAGCCAACGTTATAAATTGTAAATAAGTTTTGATAAAAACCCATTGGATCGAACTCGAGTCTCTTGACTCGATATTTTATTGACCAACCACTCCGCTGTCTGTCGTGACTGATAAGTCATGGTCTACTAACCTATCGGTTAGTCGAGAGACCCGAGTTCGATTCCCACGTAGCAGACTCGTACCAATGGGTTTTTTCTAAACCTATGTACGATTCGACGTACGACGAAAAAAAGTCACGATAGCCGAGTTGTTGGGTGGTCGGAATTTCGAGTCGAGAGACCCGAGTTCGATCCCCAGGTGGCAGTACCAATGAGTTTTTCAAAAACTTATGTACGAATTTCATCGTTGGCTTGGACATAAAGGCGGCGACGGGCTCACCACCTGTCACGTTGTCCCGAAAATATCTTCGGTGGAAGGTGGGTCAAAGGGACTTAATTGTCTAGACTTGACCTCTGTCTACCCCTGTATTGGGAATTGCGTGAAGATATTTATATTTTTATTTTTATTTATTTTATTTATGTACGATTCATATCGTTGGCCTTGACATAAAGACCGGTACGAGCTCACCACCTGTCATGTTGTACTAAAATATCCACAATATTATATAAAATATATTGTATAATTTAAAACTTTTAACTAAATCAAACTAAAATTATTTAGATACTATATAGATAAATATTTAGAAGAGAGTTAATTTAATTTAAATATATCTTTTGACCGATCGTTTCTCAAAGGTCGGACATAGTTCTCCGAAAGCTCATTGGGGAGTCCAAAAATACTCACATATTATAACGAAACGAATTTTAAACACGGCTTTTTCATTTAGGCGTTGAACTTTATCACTATTAACAATTGCTTCTTTAAAAATATGTTTTCGTATTCCATGTTATAGTTTTTTTCCTGTTTTCTACGTCCGAAGAACTAAGATTTAAAAAAAAATTAAAAATAAAATATATCTTCACGCAATTCCCAATACAGGGGTAGACACCAACTGTATGTATGTCCAAGCCAACGATGAAATTTGTACATAAGTTTTTTGAAAAACTCATTGGTACTGCCACTTGGTGATCGAACTCGGGTCTCTCGACTCGAAATTCCGACCACCCAACAACTCGGCTATCGTGACTTCAATTTAAATTATTAACATATAATTATTAATAACGGTGGCACACTCCTCTGTCTAGGAGGCGTCTTGTTTAGTACCATCTGAGGAATAAACTTGGATCATTTGACTTGAATTCCGATCACCCAACCACTCGGCTATCGTGACTATCTTTTTTATATCATTTTTTGTATTATACGACATATTATTCATACTCGTCCCATCATTATCAGAATAATATATTAATCATCGTTAATGACAGAAACTAAAGACAGACACAGCAACAGTACAAATTCTTTGCCACGGTTCGATAAAGATCGCGGATACGAATCCCGCCCGTATCAGTTGAAATTTTCAAAACATTTTTTTCTTTAATTTAATAACAAAAAATTCAGCACAACTTTTATGATTTAAAATCAATAAAAATTGCGTAGAAACTTGAGAAAAGAGGTATACATATGTATATAGATAGGACATACATACATAGGACAACACCACAACAGCATTTGTGGTATGGGAATCGGAAACAGCGAAGGCACCACAAACACCCAAACCCGAGAAAATATGGAAAAAGTGCTTTTTCTACATTGACCCGGGAACCGAACCCGGGACCTAGAGATGGTGACACCATGAAAACCGGAGTTTACGCCACTCGTCCACGGAGGTCCACTCAGTTAGTAATCCCTGTACAATATTAATTAGTGCAAACAAGACGCGGAGAGTTTCGATGGGCGCAGTAAACATGTTTACGTTGCTATTTCAATCAACAATTAACAGATAGAGCCATACAGACATCCATTGCACGAGGTCGCGACGACGCGCAATAAACTGTAGCTCGTAAACACCAGTGGCGAGCCACACCTGTCGGCACACCATTACCTTATTTTACAATTATCCAGTGTCCACTTAATTACTTGAATAGTCACGATAGCCGAGTGGTTGGGTGAACGGAATTCGAGTCTAGACACACGAGCTCGATGCCCTACGCTTCGATAAGTACGATTTATAACGTTGGCATGGACATAAAGACGGCGTCAAGCTCACCACAATTACGATTATTTACTGGTACTATTGGATTTAGTTTAGAACTCTGTCTAGCCATATATTGGGAATGGTATGAAGATATTTTTTTTTTCTGTTTACTCTTGTATTTGGAACGGCGCGAAGATATTTTTTATTTTCACTTCATTGCTTATTCATATAAGCGACAATAGCCTACTGGTTCAGGGTAAGGACTGCAGAATATAACGTCACAGGTTCGGGCCCGCCATCAGACTATTGTCGTAAACTACTCCGGACATAAGCATTACAGCTTGGTTAACTTGCTTAACAGGAATACTAGTATAGCTATTCAGGGCAGTAAAAGTCCACTGCAGGATATACCTATGTCTCGCCCTTTAGGAAGATATGCAACATGCGCCATGTTTGGCAAGCGGCTTGACAATCGCAGTATCAGATACCTCACACGGTAGACGATACTGCCCGTAACCGGTTCGCTTAAGTTTGGTAATTGGTTAATATAGCATATATTACGTCATACCAAGAAAAAAAATATAAAATGAAATAGAAAGAAAGAAACAAAACAACCGACAGTTTTATTTTTCACACACACATAAGTAGTAACAACCTTTGTAAATTTTATTTAGGTTAAATAAAAGGAATAGTCTGCTCAAAAAGGAGTCCAACTCCGCGAAATGCTTCAGTAAGACTGCAGCGCTGGTTCTCAGTTGGGACCTGAGGTGACACCACAATCAAGCTCGTGCACAATCACTGAGCTACTGTTAAGACACGTAACAAAATATGTGAACGAAAAACAACATTAATGTATGTTATGTAGGAAGAATAATTTTTAAAGTAATAATTAAACTATTTTTTTTTATTTGAAATACATGGACTAAAATAGTTGTTATAAATGTTGCATACTCACTGATTTAAATATAAAATTAAAATTTTTTTTGTTTTTCGACTTAACATTAATAAGAATACACATGAGTGTAAGAATGAGTCGTTCTGTAAAGGATCATTTTAAAATTTTATGCTTCCACCCACTGGAATATAGGGAGTAACTGAATACTCCCTTTCTTTCCGAGGGTGTCGTAAGAGGCGACTAAGTCTTGATTATCGTTATGGCAACCGATAGATGGCAAGACAAGCATCTCTAAAAATGTCTTGAACAAAATAATCAGACCGAAGATACGCAGCAGCGTTTGAGGTGCGAGTGGTCTGGTAATGCGATCGCCAATCCGCTTGCTAAGCTTGGCGATTATGGCAAATCCGTCTCATGGGAGAGGCCTATGTCCTGCAGTGGACTTTAACAGGCCGTATGTATATATATATACATACGGCCGTATGTATATACATACATACATACGGTATGTATACATTCTTTTACTACTATTTATGTTAAAAGTTTTTAGTCATAAACCATGTCATATAGTGTGGATTCGAGTAGTCTTTTGTTTACGTAATTTATTCTTCGCTTTGGCTTTTATGATTAATGCTCCTATTATATAACATTGAATTTGGACAGTGTTAGCGTTTACTTTTCTAGACTAAATTATGCTCTTCCGGTGCGTGTTTATGAAATATAAATATTAAAATATGCCACCGCTGTCTGTAATTTGAGTTTGAACAAGAAAAAGGCGAGTCAACTTAACACCAAAAAGAATCACGCAACACATTTCTGATGTAAATAATTTAAATTAAAAATATACGATAGCCGAGTGGTTAGGTGGTCGGAATTTCGAGTCAAGGGAACCGGGTTCGATCCCCAGGTGGCAGGCTCGTACCAATGGGTTGTTCATAAACTTATTATCGTTGGCTTAGAAATAATTACGAGTGAGTTTCCACAAAGAAAGTGCTTTGTGGAAAACTTTAGGAGAGGCTTATGTTCTTATGTTAGACGTTTAATAGGCTTTAAAGAAAGAGAAGACATATTTGTTATATTGTATGTTTAATTTGAATCTGTTATAAACAAATAAAAAAAATACAAACACACATTCAAAGATACATTCATACTATCGGACTCGGGTTTCTTGATTTGAAATTCCGATCACCCAACAATTCGGCTATCGTGACTCTTAAAAATGTCTCCCAAAAAATGTCTTCGACGGAAGGTGGGTCAAAAGGACTTAATTGTCTAGACTAGACCTCTGTCTACCCCTGTATTGGGAATTGCGTAAAGATATATTACACATTTTATTTATGGGTAATTATTAAAATTTTTAGAAATGTTTCTTGATCGGGGCGTACCGTTTATATATAATAATAGAGTATATAAGAATAGAGCTTCCGAGGCAAACTGAGGTTAATCCAGACCTCAACTTCAGAATATATGTTAAGAAACTCATTCCCAGGCTTCCTTCATGTTAATTTATTTATGTACACATCACAAAATCAAAGAATAATTAAAATAAAACATTTTTACAAGGGCACTGCCTATTTCTATACTGAAATATCTTCCACTGGTCCCATAGAGGATTTGGTTTCGGAAATTACTGAATCACCTAGACGCCTGACTACTCTAGAATGGGAATGCTTGATGACATAAAAACTATAACATAAATAGAAAAACAAGGTTTAGTTTCGCAGTTATTAACACGTATGTATAATTACTTTTTCACAGTTGATTTCCGGCTGCACAGTTAAAGAATGAAAATGGGGTTTCTGTGTTACTCTTTAATAACTGCCTCGTTTAGTACTGAAATGGTGAAAGTAGAGTGAAAACCGAGCGCGTGTTTATGTTGTTCGCGATAATGAACGCTTTTGTTTTAAATAATTATTTTCATAAATTCGATATTTAATTTATTTTATGCAAAAAATATTCATGTTTATTAAAACAAATACACCAGTATTAAAAGATCTAAAAACTTACCTTCCGAATTACATTTCAACGGAGCTAACTTGTTGGATGTCGTGAGTTGTTGGGTGGCGAGTCGAGAGACCCGAGTTCGATCCCCAGGTGGCAGTACCAATGAGTTTTTCAAAAACTTATGTACGAATTTCATCGTTTGCTTGGACATAAAGGCGGCGACGGGCTTACCACCTGTCACGGTGTCCCGAAAATATCTTCGGTGGAAGGTGGGTCAAAGGGACTTAATTGTCTAGACTTGACCTCTTTCTACCCCTGTATTGGGAATTGCGTGAAGATATTTTTTTTTCAAAAAACTTGTGTAAGAGTTATATTGTTGGCTTGGGCGTAAAGATGGCGTCGGGCTCACTACCTGTCACGTTGTCCCGAAAATATCTTCGGTGAAAGGTTGGTCGAAGGGACTATATTGTCTAGAATAGACCTCTGTCTACCCCTGTCTTGGGAATTGCGTGTAGACACTTATTTACTTTTTTATTTATTTTACCGTAACCGTCCGCACGGTTTTTGTACGTGCGATATTAAAATACAGTTTATTTTATATGAGCTTAGCGGATAATTCGGACGGCATTTGCTATATATATGGAGATAATTCAAGATATGTTTTAATGGTGAAAGCGCTTAAAATTGTACTTGAAAAAGGTACAAAATACGAAATCCGAGACAGAAACAAGCGATAGATATATTCGTATTTCATGAAGAAGATTTTTAGGGACAAGCTTATTATGCGACTATACGAATCTTGATTGAATATTACAGTTTGCACCCGTACAAGATTTTAATTCGAAGTTGACGGATATATACATAGGGCAACATGTATGTGATGTTGCCCTATGTACATATTTATTTAATTTTATTATATTTTGCTCCATTCCCAAAGTAAGTAGCTAAAGCTCGCGTGTTATGGAATCAGGAACAACGATGATTACCACTTTTTTGGTTTTGAGGAGAAATAGGATGTTGCAGGGGTTGCTAACTTCTTTCGCTGATAGCATACAACTCAAAATTTGTAACATATTATTGTTTTTGTTACTTAATTAACAGCTTGAAAAGTCTAACAAATCTTATATCTCTCTGCCTTAAGGAGGATTTGCCATAATCCCCACGTGTGGCAAGCGGCTCGGCGATCATTGGCCTGGTACCTTACAAGATGGTTATTTCACTAAACTGTTATACTGATATCACAAAATTAAATATTTTTATCTCCCGTTTTAGTTTTGTCGAACACTCATATGACAGCAGAATAAATATCAGTTAATAATAATGAACAAATCGCGTTACTTAGTAGTATAAAGAAACACATTATCCCTAAAAAATCTTATCGCTATTCCCAACACTGAGTTAGATCCAGACAATTAAATCCTCTCGACCTATCTTTCACCGTAGACCTATGATATGATCAGCTTGACGCCGTCTTTATGTCCAAGCTAACGATATAAATCGTTACTAAATTTTGAAAATCAAAGTCTTAATTCGGCGATGGGCTCACCATCTATCACGTTGTCCCTAAAATATCTTCGGCGAAAGGTGGGTCAAAGGGAACTAATTGTCTAGACTAGACCACTGCCAACTCCTGTATTGGGATAGCGTGAAGATATTAATTTATATTTTTTTTTACAACCTTGAACATCAAAGTCGGTTCTCTTAGCTATAATTCCGATAACAATCTTGACTTCTAACTCACAATTGAGGAAGTATTGTGTGTAAAAAGTTACCATAAGTAACAATGTATCAATTTTCTAACAATGTATATTATAACGTACCTCCGCTTCACAATATGTTCCATTTGAATGAGTAACATAAAATTCGAGTCAGGAACAATAACGCGGTGCCAGGTCCCGGCGCAAATGCGTCGTTTCGAGATACAATAATGGCGCTATATCTCACGAGGAGCACTACTAAGATGCTATTTCATGCATCATTACAGTAATGGTGGAAACATACTGAGCTTAGATGGACGACTGGAACGTTTTAAAACAACGCAGATGTAAATTTATAGAGCTGTAGATGTCGCTTGCATTTTCAATATTGTAACGGCGTCACTAGTTTTACAGTCTAGTGTACTTAAGAGTCTATTAAAGCCCATGGCAGGAAAGGCCCTTCAGGATTAGCCATAATTGTCATGCTTGGCAAGATTAGCCATCACAGTAGATGTTGCTGCTCGTAATTGTGGCGATACTCCACATTGCAAAGTCGGGTAGTGGCGGATTCATGAAACACTTCGACATCCTACATCGCCCTATCGAAGTTATTTCGATTGCACGAATATATACGATTACCGATAGCGCACACTAGTAGAGGAGACGTCCTCCCCAGGTCACGATCACACGTCCTCCCCAGGTCACGATCACACGTCCTCCCCAGGTCACGATCACACGTCCTCCCCAGGTCACGATCACACGTCCTCCCCAGGTCACGATCACCCGACCTGGTGGGTAGTTACCCTTTTCCTGCAGCACATCCGTCACAATGGTTTGGTTGAGACCTATCTGTAGCCACTGTTATAGAAAAGGTTTTCCCTTAGTCGCTTCTTAGACACACAAGGGAAAACAGAGGTTTGTATGATTCTAAGGTCGATACTGCAAGGTAAATTCAATAGGCAATAGTCAACTTTACTAATTACGTATCCTTTCGGTGGAAATAAATATCTTCACACCATTCCCAATACACAGGTAGACAGAGGCCTAGACTATTAAGTTCTTCAACCCACCTTCCGAGTAAGATATTTTTGGGATAACGTAACAGGTGGTGAGCCCGTCGTCGTCCTTATTTCTACATAAGTTCTTTTTTTTTTAAACACATTGGAACGAGCCTTGGGGATCGAACTCCGGTCTCTTGACTCGAATTCCGATCACATAACCACTCAGCTATTCAATGATTTTGCTAACTATTTCGATAATTTTCATTCATTCTATGATACTCATTTAAAACTAATGAAACAGTTTTAAATTTGAATAAGTTTAGTTAATACAAGTCTAGTTAGTACTAGTCTAGTTAGTATTAGTTAGGTAGTCTAGAACTAGCCCGGCCTCGAAGCTAAGAGTTTCGGATTAAGAGAAAAAGCTAAGAGAAAAAGGTCTTGTAATAACAGTCTAGCCTTTTTATATAGTTGCAGCCACTCCTGTTATGGTTACTAACCTTCTTCGCCAAAGGGACTTTTTCGAGAGTTAGTACTAGCCTCACTCACCCACGTGTTAACCAACATAAACTACACGTCAAGCATATTGTGCGTACGCTGACAACGAGAATATAAAAGCAGCAATTTCACTCCGTTAACAACGAGGGCGCACCGAGCCGTGACGTAATCGCCGCGATTTGCGAAATAATAATAATTCAGGAGGAGCGCCGCTCGGAATATTCCACGCTTCATTACAATAAGCTCGAGACGCCGGGCAGATTCGCTTCCACGGTCGCCAGCATTAAAATGTTTCAATAACAGCTGAATAGCGGCGTCAAAAGATTGCTCCGCGCTTTTAGTAAAGCGACGTACGTAAATAACAGATTTTAAGCGGAAAGGAGAACCATAATGGCTTGAGAGTTGAGGATGTGCTTTGAAAATAAAAGCATCATCTGTCAATGTTACACAGACCGGGATAGGCTCACTACCTGTCGCGACGTCTCATATTAGCTTCTGTGAAATAGAATTTCAACTGGTGAAAAATGTTTTAATAAAACAATTGTTATAGATTTTATTGCGTTTTATTTAGTTTTTTCTTTACTTCCTGAAGTAAATATGTATATGTATCGTTTTTTAAAGGAGCATTAATCACGCGAGTACAAGAAATCATTATTTGGGAAAAATATTTTAATGATAAACACGTAAAAAAGATTTGGTGAAGTGTGGGTCGAAAGGATTTTATTGTCTAGATCTTTGCCTATCCTAGTATGAGAGATTGCGTGAATTTTAACATGAAAATTTAGAAAGGTATGAAAATTAAAAATAAATTAAAAATAAAACTATTACATATGGATTTTATTGCTTTTTATTTACTTCGTGATGCGCGTTCTACATAAATCGAGTATAAATAAAAACAAAAGTTGACGTAGCCAAAGCTAACAAGCGGACGTAGCGTCCGAGGCGTTCAAGACCTCAGTCCAAGTAAAGCACACAAAACGTCGGGAAGTAAAAAAAAACTTAAAAAGCTGAACAGAAACGCTTAGAAATTTCGTAAATAATTGTTCTATTTTGAATATATAGTTTTCGCATAAATACAAAAAAATATTGGAGTCAAAATTTGTAAAATCAAATATGTTGTACTTTGAAATCAGCCAACATAATACTTTAATATAACGTTTTGAAAGCTATAACAAAAAAAGGTATATTTAGTCAATAAAGTTGTTATACTACTTCACAGATAATACCTGCTAAACTGCCTGTATATTGGCCGATACACTCCCTTCCCCTTGAACAACTACGAAACTAACTCTCGTGATATAAACCCGAAAATTCATCTACGTATTTGTACGCCTCAACAACTTCATCTACGCTCACGAAATTTTGGAATTAGCTCTATGTAAATAACTAATTCCAAGTTTACTCGTATATAAGAACACAGTTGTCTGCGAGTTCGTGCAGATTAACGCGGATTACATTCGAAAGCGGAGATAAGTCCGTAACTTTGATATGTTGTTCATAAAATATTGCTATGGCCATTAGTGATCCTGATAAATAGGTCAAAATGATACGGAAATAGCAAGTGTAATTTAATAAAAAAAAACCTTCTCCGGGATCCAGGATACAGTCTGTTATGTATATATGTTATGTTGTTATAATTCTGTAAACAGTTCGCTAATGACACATTTAGGTAAAAATAAATAGAATATAATATGTTCACGCTAGTCCCAATGCTGGATTAGATAGAGGACTAAACAATTACGTTTTTTCGACCCACTTTTTATTGACATTTTTTGGACAACTTCTAGGTGGCCTGGTCGCTGTCTTCATGCAATTCCCAATACAGGGGTAGACCTAGGTCTAGTCTAGACAATTAAGTCCCTTTGACCCTCCTTCTACTGAAGATATTTTCGGGACAACGTGACAGGTGGTGAGTCCTACGCTGTCTTAATATCCAAAACGACATAAAGACGACGACTGATCGCCGTCTTTATGTGAGTGATTAATGCCGCCCATGAACATTTGCAATAGCGGAGGAATAGCAGACGCGTTGCCGGCAATAATGTAGTACAGAACGACGCCCTCAACGATAGAGTGACGACCTGCACAACATTGCGGGTAGTTAATGGATGTAGGTGGGTCGAAACCGTTCTATGTGCTATCTTTGGGAGAGGTCTGTTTTCAGCAGTGGATTTAAGATGGGCTGTAATGAAACAAAAATCAATATAAAATTGACGTATCCTAAAAACAAGCAGTATTTATATTACATGCATAGATAGAAACAACATCACATATATTGCTCTCATCCCAAAGTAGCTGAAACGAAAACAAACATCACCACAAACACCCAGACCCGACTAAATGTAGAAAAAATAGTTTTCTACTTTAATTCGAAAAGTAGTTTTCCCCCGGGAATCGAATCCGGGGCCCCTGAGCTGAAGATACCATGAAAATCGGTGCGCACCTATGCCTCTGGTCGACGGAGGTCGTCAAAAAAGTATTCAAAAATAAATACTCGTCGTACAATACTCTTACAAACACCTTCACTGACTCCTAACACGATTAAATTACTACTCGATATAATGTAGCGATAGATTGTTTTAAAAAAAAGTTGGTTTTCCTGTTAAACTGTAACCTAGTTTCCTGTCAAAATACAGACGAAATTACGGTCTGCAGCTAGTATACAAAGAATTGCTTACGTGTTCTATACAAGCAAATAATGTATGTAAAATATCGTCATCAAAAATGTAATTCGGACCCTGTTTTTTCATAACAACTAAAAATAATTTTCAGATTCTTCATTAAAATTGGGTCATGTATACAGCGTGTACAGCCACGTACGAGGCACAAAGTGACAGCGGGCTTGTAGATTTCGCGCTAGTGACGCTACGTTCTTTCACAGAATCACTGACCTGGCACAATTTAAACCTGCCCAAGAATTGGGTCGATTATACCGCACCAATTTGTCGCCGGAACCGAGTCCACGACGGGGTGAGCTATTGTTTGTCGTATTTCACATATCCTGTGTCACTTACATCCGCTTTATTATAGTTTTTTTATAGATGACCAAAACAAACCATGGACGTGGGACACATCAGTTTTCGTGGTATCGTCAGCTCTGAGCTCGATTTCCGGATTTTGTCTTTATTTTCTCGGGTTTCTTTGTGATACCTTTGTTATAGTCATTCTAAAACAGAACTACTGATTGAGCTACTTATTTAGGGATCAAAGTTGTCCCTATCTATATGTATGTATTTATTGATTGAAGTAAAACTTCTTTACATACGTTTGACTCGGGGAGCAAGCAATGCGTGATGAGAGCGTTACGAAAAGTATGATTGTGCGAGTCGAATGTAAGTTGAGAGGGAGATATTGGAGGGAGACCAGTCACGTATCCGATAAAGAAACTAATGGATGAAAATATTTCATTCAGTCGTGTGCACCCTCATTTTTTATTTATTTATTACTAGATCTAGAAAAATAGATTAATATAGATTTATTACTATTTTACTAATTTCCAAAGACCATTTAAATAGATCAAAGAGAGGAGTGTCAAAAGTACTCCGATACCTAGACGTGCGTGTATGAAGAACATTAAGAATTTGAAAGAAGCGAAAGAGGTATGGAAGTATCGCGAAACTTGACCATCTTTTCTGTCTGGCTGATGGAGATCAGAGACTATCTGTGAAGATATTTCTTCATTTTTTTTATTTATGATGATGATGATGGCACTCTTGAAATATTAGATAAGCTTTAAAGGTGTTGCAAGCTTTGTATACCTCACTAAACAGAATTAAAGCAAGAATAAAAGACAACTTTACTATGACCAAGTATTCTGGAAGGTTTTAATCCCTTTTTTCTTTGTGTAATCTATCTTCTGTAGTCTGTGTCTGTTTCATTTCTGTAAAGAATATGTTGGTACTTGAGTTATGGATGTTTATAAGAATATTTAGATATATTATACCGTTAGCTTGGTCATTAAGAAAGTGTGTGTTCACCACCTGTCACGTTTTGCCAAACAGGCTTCGGTTAAGTGTGGGTCGAAAGGGCTAGGTGTCTAGACCTCTGTCTAACCCAGTGTTATGAATATGCGTGAAGATAAAACAAAAAACTCTCTCGGAAATAAAAACTCTGTTACTTTAGCAGCACTTACGCAGTACCCCAGAGAAAACAACAATCTTGATAAATTAGTTGAAAACTAACTGAACAAAATTCGCATAATAACTCAGTTCGAATTAGGCTGCGTCTCGTTATTTTAAGGAAAACTTTCGCTAGACAAATAGCAGTAATCAAGTTTAAAATTTGTTCCTTAATTAAATTCTTTAACGAGATTGTCCAACGTAATCTGTTTGAAATTGGGAAATTTTGTAATTAACAGCGATATTAAATGTATATTTTATTTATGTAATTGTACTATAATAATAATTCAAGAAAACCAAGTGGTTGGATGATTAAAATTCGAGTCAAGAACTCAGTTCGATACTCAGGTTGCTGGCTCGTATCAATGGGTTTTCAAAACATACCTTGAACATAAAAACGGTTACAAGTGTACCACCTGTCACGTTGTCTTAAAAAAATTTCGTTGGATGGCGGGTTGAAAGGACGTAATTGTCTACACCACTGCCTACCTCAGCGTTGGGAATGAAACAAATCTCTTGACTTGAATTCCGATCAACCAACCACTCAGAAAACTGTGAAAACCTTAGATAATTCTCCATAGGCCATTTTTCAAATGACAAGAACAACGTTCGGGTAGCTCTGCAATTGACCTAATTCTTACGAAATAAATTGTGGCGGCCGAGTGAATCGGTGACGGAACGCAGCGGAATCGCAGCGTGACATACGATCACTCGGTAACATTGAGCTCTATTATTTTAAAAAATATCTTCACGCCATTCCCAATACAGGGCTAGATAGAGGTTTAGATAATTAAGTCGTTTCGAATCACCAACCACCGAAGATATTTTAGGGACAACGTGACAGGTGGTAAGCCTGTCGCCGCCATATTGTCAAGCCAATGATATAATTATATTACAGTTAGCTATAATTAATTTCTGAAATATATAGATTATTTAAAATATCAATAAATATATACAAAAAGAGGCACTACGTCGCAGGCATTACTATCATCCCAAATTAATCACCTTAAGCACTTGTATTACGGAATCGGAAACAACGAAAGTACCACAAACACCGTGACCCGAAAAAATTTAGAAAAAGTTTTGCTACATTGACTCGATCGGGAATGTAACTCAGGAACTCAGAGGTGGCGGCACTATGAAAACGGTGTGTGTGTGTGCCACTCGTCCACTGACGTTTTCAAGAATAAACTTACTCCTAGCTAAAATTGATTTCTGAAATATGATTAGTCGAGTGGTTGACACGAACTCCGGTCACCCGAGTTCGAGTCAAGAGAGCCGAACGTTTCGTTTTTATTTCGGTCCCCAGAAGTTGGACTCGTATCTATGATTTTCTTCAATACTTATGTACGACTTATGTCGTTGGCTTGTTAATGTTAAGATGGGGACAGACTCACCACTAGTTACGTTGTCACAAAAATATCTTCGGTGGAAGGTAGATCGGAATGACTTAATTGTCTAGACCTCTGTCTATCTTTCATCTAAGGGGTTGAACTCTATTCTCCCGTTAATTACTATGTCCGGCTTCGTTAATTACTTCTATATCTCCGATCAATCATAATAGGAGCCCATGCATTCGAAGTATATCGTGGATGTATTTCTACCCCAGTATTGAAGAAATGCGTGAATATACAAAAAGAATCTAGATACGATCTACAGACGATCGCACAGACGGAATTATAAAAGCAATTTAAATTTCAGTCACACTTTAGATCGCTTTGTGTTGCCACAATAGACACAGAAACAACGAAATATCTCTCGAATTTCGCGAACGTTATTTCGACACCAATAAGCAATTTCCCGAGCACCTTTAATGCCTATATCACGAAATATTTGACTAAAATTCCGCGTCATTTTATGTATTCATAATTTTTTGATGTCATCTACATGAAATAAGGAGTATAAGAGAAGCAACGAGGAGTAATATTAATCACTTTATCACTTTATCCTGAAATAATGTAATAGATAGTATAGTTCCCATGTACAAGCCTTCCATAGTTCTCATGTACAAGCCTTTAATTTTTTTAATAATACTTTTTTAATTAAAGGTAATAAAACTACTAAAATTTTCAATAAGAAATTGAAGGCTCTTGAAAAGATGTTTGTAGTCTGTGAATGAACTCTAGTTTTAATATTAATATTATTTATTACAGTCCTAGTATTGTGTAAGTGTTTCAATGTTGGAATTCGATAATCACATCTTTTTAATTTATTTTAGATACTTTTAACAAAACACGTGAACTTTAATTTCATTTAGAATATAAAAATATTACTTCTTAATCATTTCTTGTATTTACGCGAATACTACACATTTAAAATAAAACGATTTTCGGATTTTATCGCATTTTTAATTAGCTTCTACAAACTATTTTTATTTCCCGACGTTTCGGATGCTTTAAAGCATCCGTGGTCACGGGGGGGCCGAGGTCTTAAACATTAATTAGCTAGCACAACAGCTAAATAAAAAACGCGATAAAATTCGAAAATCGTTTTATTTTAAATATTACTTCTTCCTTTGGACAAATAGGTATTTTTAAATAGCATATTCAACTACAAGGAATTTATTGTTCATGAATAAAATTAAATTAAACAAATGCATCACTTCATGTTATTTTTCATTTAAAGTTATGTACTCTGGTGTTTTTGTTTTAAATCTTGTTATTGATAACTTTATGATTGTAGCACAACAGAATATAATTTTCCATCTCAAACGATCTGCGATATGTCGAAAAATCTTCTAGGTTAATGGGGAAATTCAACATCATTTGCTCTTAATAAAACTAATCTCTGCTTTTGTAACCGAGTGATAAGATAAAACAAATAAAACCTCAAATCTATATCTATGTATATAATATAATTGTAAACGAGCGGTGTCTGTACATCTAATCTGATTTACCAAGCCGTTTGGATACAGAAGAGGCCTTTCTCTTGCAGTGGACTTTTATAGGTTGTTTAGAAGAAGGAATATAGGAATATAATAGCTTGATAATAGTGCTTAGCTTTAAAAATGTCCAATTACATTTATTAAAAAAGAAATAAAAACGTAACTGGCGACTGAAAATTCCTTTTTTAAAAACAAAACATTTTTTTATCGAACCACCGACTCTATCATTCGCATTTCGTTTGCAGATAAACTAGACAAACACCAACGTATTGTGGAATTTACCTAACGTGGTTGAGACAACCGAGGATACCTGGAGTGGCGTTCAATTCCAACAAGTAGGGGATGGTGCTCTCCGTCAAAATTGTCAAGTAGGCCCTCGCGGCGCCGCCCTTTCCGCGCGGGCGCCCTCTCGCCCGCGCGGGATGAAGTGTTTGTACGTGACTCCGCCGTGCCGATAATGTTATTCAACGAGGCTCGTTTTTTTTTATATAAAGCGCGCAATGAAAGTGACATGTTAAACGAAGTCTGCCTCTGTCAGTCGCTTTATATCGCTCTGAGTGTTTTGCTGAAAATTCAAAAGCACAAAGCTTCGCATTTATTTCTGAGATTTTTTTTTAACTTATCAATTATACGCCGAATTTAATCTACTGTCCTGAGCCGTGTTCGGGTTGTTTCGATTGACTTGGTACGTTTTTTACGAGAGTAAATATTTTAAAAATTATTTAAAAAGACCAACTTTAAATGAAATTGTTGTGTTATAAAAATATTATAAAAAAATGAAAATATCTTCACGCAATTCCCAATACAGGAGTAGACAGAGGTCTAGTCTAGAAAATTAAGTCCCTTCGACCCACCTTCCACTGAAGATATTTTCGGGACAACGTGACAGGTGGTGAGCCCGTCGCCGTCCAAGCCAACGATATAATTCGAAAATAAGTTTTTTGAAAAACCACTGGTACGAGCCTACCACCTGAGGATCGTTCTCCGGTCTCTTGGCTCGAAATTCCGACCATCCAACCACTTGGCTATCATGACTTAAATATTGTGAAATATCAAATAAGTTAAAACGACTTAACTGACGTCATATTGGTATAGTAATAGACTAGTTTGGAAACTGTCTGAGATTCTTCATCAGGGTGATTGGGACGAGTTTGAAGCTACGCCACGTGAGTAACTATGGTTTATCTGTACTGCTTTAATTTTTTATATTTATACATAAATAATCAGCTAAAGCACTTGCGTTTTGGAATCGGAAATAACTAAACCACACATACACCACATAAACTCAGATCCGTGAGAAATGTAGGAAAAACACACACACACACACACACGCGCGCGCATTTCTTTCAACTTACAAAAACATAACTTGAGATATGTTCTGATTGCAATGTGTTACATTGCAATCAGAACATATCTCAAGTTATGTTTTTGAAGCTCGCAAATATACAAAGAGTTATCAATGGTACATGCAGACACAGACACCCTCTTGTCACCCCCGTTCCCAAGGGAGGGGAAACCTAACCAAAACGCGGCGTGCCGGGTGTGGAAAGACATTGAGATGGGGCAATATGGTATAATGTTAACTAAGTTATTTATTTATTGGCATAGCATCAGCTATTATTTTTTTATCTATTAAGGTATTTATATTATATTTATTTTTATATTAAGGCTTGGAAACAAGGATGGCGATAGGCTCACCATCTGGATTGCAATTGTAAATACTTAACTGCAACTGATTTATATGAGACCACTTAAAACTTCATTTGTAATCAATAACAATAAAAAATATAAGAATAGACAGAGGTCAAGTCTAGACAATTAAGTCCCTTTGACCCACCTTCCACCGAAGATATTTTCGGGATAATCCTTAATATACTTTACGTAAATATATAAAGCTGGTGGATATACACTATTACTTAGATATCTCCAATAAGAAATATTCTCGAATCATGGATGTTTATATACGTTTATATGTATATTAACGGCTTGATCAGAAGCACTCATATTCATCACATAAGTAATAATCCCTAACGGAATTCGAACCCGCAACCCGTAACTTCGAAGGTTCACTACCAACTAGTTGGTCGGTCGTCAGTCGGAATATAGTAATAACTTATAAATGAAAAATCATAATAACTGTTTTATTTTAGGTGCGATAACGTTTATAAAAATAATGTAAACATTTTGTGACTTTTAGAGAAAATTAAATAATTTCTCTTTGACATTGACTTAACATTACTGTTAACATTATAAATATTGCTTGATAATAAAGTACTAAATGAAAGAAAACATTTTCTATAAATATTTATCAGATTTCAGTTCTGAACGAAATAATTTAAATATAATGAATACAACGAAGAAAGTATAAGAATAAGCTTCTATAAATAGAAGTGCTCAACAAAGGCAAATATTCACATATTTTGTAACATATAACTTTCTGAGACTTTGATTTTGAAATAAAAATACCTACAAAATACTGAAGAGTTACGATGCCCGAGTGGTTAAGGGATTAGGATTTGGGTCCAGAGACTCGAATTTGATCGTCACGTGGCAGGCTGGTACCAATGGGTTTTTGGGTTTGTTTTCATAAACTTATGTACGATTTATATCGTTGCCATAAAGACGGTGACAGACTCACCACCTATCCCAAAAATGTCTTCGGTGAAAGGTGGCCCGAAGGGACTTAATAGTCTAGACCAATATTGGCAATGGCGTGATGATATTTTTTCCACCTTAACGTAGCAGATTAATCCCAGCCACTGAATTTCACCATCGTACCTTAGGGCATAATAAAAAATTCCATCAAGATCATCTTGATGCTTGGCATTCCATCACAGTGCGTTTTGCGCGCTTAATTTTCTGAACGCACTTGCACTTTATAAAATGTGCTGCCGTCAGCGGGTTTTCCAGACCGATACGACTTAAGGACCTTCAAGAAAAGAGCCTATACCTTTCTTAAAAGCCGGCCACGCATCTGCTATTCCTCTGGTATTGCGCGTGCTCATGGGCGGCGGTAATCACTTACCATCACGTGAACCACCTGCTTGTTTGCCTCCCGATTCTATATATCAAAAAATCTTTTAAATTCCTCTGCAATACATCGGTCCTGTTTTTAGGGTGATTTGCCTAGATAAGTATTAGCAAGTGATAGGATAGGCGTAAGCAGAACGAGACAACTCGCATCTTAGACGCTACTGCTTGTCATTGGTTAATTTCGGGGGGTATTTTTCATACATAGCGATAACATCACATACATTTCCCTGATTCAAAATAACAGCAGCTTCTATCCGAGAAAATGTTAAAAAAGCGTTTTCTATACAAATGTATTGTACGATATACCGCTTGAACGGGAATCGTACCAGGGACATCAGAGCTGGCAACACCAAGAAAACGGGTGCGACAGCCACTGGTCTAAGGCGTTAGTACATAAATGCAGTATCAGCATATACTCGTGCAGTATCTACAGCAGTGCCATTTCGTTTTTTTAATACCAAGCAATGTATTAAAAAAACGAAATGGCACTGCTGTAGATACATAAAGTAAAATGAGATGTAGCAGTATTTAAATACATTTTTTTAAGATAAGTTTATTAAGTTCAGACAGAAGCTAATGCAGATTGCAAAGTACACCGTGCATAATGAACCTTGTGCCGAAATATTTGAATCAAAAAGGCTTTATACAATTCAGCGACTTGCTATCTTTTGTATAATTTTAAATGTTATTCTTTTTTTTAAGTCTCAGAGATGTTCTAAAGAAGTTTCCGAGAAAATGCGAAGGTTTACTGCTTAAGTAATGAAACATTTGCTAATAATTGTACTTAAATATTCTAAAAGTATAGTATATTTTTAAAGATAATATAGTAATCACGATAGCCGAGAAGTTAAGAGATGGGAATTCGAATCAAGAGACCAGAGTTCGATCTCCAGGAGGTAAGCTGGTACCAGAGTTTTTCAAAACTGACGTATGATTTATATCGTAGACTAGGACATACAGATGTGATAAACTAACCATCTGGTTGTCTCAAAATAAAAACCAGTGAAATGTGAGTCGAACTAAAATGTCTAGACCACTGCTAGCCCTGTATTGGGAAATGCATAAAAACGAATATTCTGTAGATACTAAATCCTGTCTAATTTATCTTAATATACTAGCTCGGTAGTAAAACCTTCACGCTTGACAACAATTTCGTGCTATTATTTCGCTCAGCTGGCAGCAATTAATCTCTATCATGAAACAGGCGACATATATCTAATGATCTCCGGAATAATTTCGACTATTACGTCATTTCGAGGTTAGAGCGCGAAAGTATACTACCCATAGTTTGACGATCTCTGGACGAGTGGCGTATACACTGGCTTTCGTAGTGTCGCCAGGTCTGAGGTACCGGGTTCGATTCTCGTATCTTTCTACATTGTCTCGGATCTGGGTGATTTTGGTACTTTAGTTGTTTTAGATTTCAGACAGGGCAACCTAGTACGGATACCAGTCTCTGACAAAGTTTCGATTATAAAATGTATCTTACACACTGAAAACGCAGACTTTGTAACTTTGTGAAAGAGAAATAAATACATATTATTATTATTATTATATATTACAAGTGCTTAACCTACTTACTTTGGGATCAGAGCATTATATATGATGTTGTATTATTTCTTTTATTATTTATATAAAAATTAGTTAATAATGTTTCTCTTTTCTTTCTAAATTTTATGAAATTTACATGAGCTTGAGTTGTGAATTAGTTCAGAAAGAAAGGTTGATTACTGGAATTTTTTTTAAATCCAAGGCAGGCCTTGGGACCCTCCGCTCATTGGAAGTTCACCATAATCGTCACGCTTGGTAAACGGATTCACGATTACAGTACCAGACACATCGCACCGCAGACCTTTGTATTTTTATTGTTGTTGCCTTTTTCCCAGACCTTTTCTCTCTAAAGAAAGAAAAGGAAGAAGAAAAGATATAGTATTTATACTGTGTGTATAAACAGCTGTCTCAATTGATTTATAGTAATAACCTTCTTTGTCCGTTGCAGTCTGGTTTAAGACCGGGCCACGGTACTATTTCTGCCCTCCTTAAGGTAACTGGTGATATAAGGGCAGGAATGGAAGACACTAAGGTCACTGTTTTGGCCTTGGTTGACTTTACTAACGCCTTCAATAGCATTAGTCACGACATCCTTTTATCTGTCCTTTCCCATTCTTTGATCTCATCCGTGGCTCTGGACTGGTTCTCCAATTATCTTCGAGGGCGCCAGCAGTCGGTCTGCATCGACGAGTCCTCCTCCAGTTGGTGTGACATACTTGCTGGCGATCCTCAAGGCGGAATTCTATCTCCTTTATTATTTTCTCTATTTATAAATCTTATCACAAAGAAACTTCAATGTGCGTATCGTCTTTATGCCGATGATCTTCAGTTGTACTCATAAGCGACCGTCGAGAATGTGGCCACAGCGGTAGAGTTGGTTAACAGAGACCATGAATATATTAAGAGCTGGTCTGATAAGTTTGGTTTGACTGTTAACCCATCTAAGTGTTAGGCCATAATACTGGGTGGCTACCGGACGTTGAGGATATTGGATACTGACGGATTACCTCCAGTCGTCTTTAACGGGACGATACTACAGCTATGTTCATCTATTAAAGACCTTGGCCTACACATCGACTCCACTCTTAGCTGGCGGGCCCAAGCCTTGTCTGTTTGCCAAAAAGTTAGTGGTATCCTTCGTTCTCTTTATCGTTTAAAAAACTTTCTCCCGTCCAGTACCAAAACGATTTTGGTTCAAACCTTAATTTTCCCCCTTATCGACTATGGCGATGTGTGTTATTTTGACCTGAATGCAGATCTTCTTGATAAATACGACCGTCTTCTCAATAACTGCATTCGATTCATTTTCAATCTCCGCAAGTATGATCATGTATCTACTTATAGCTCAAAACTGAAGTGGTTGCCCATTCGCCAGCGTCGTAATTTGCGCGCTCTCACAACCCTTTTCTCTATCCTTACATCTCCAACTACTCCCTCTTACTTGTCCTCCCAATTTCAATTCCTTTGCTCTAGCCATGACAGAAACCTTCGCTCAAAAAACAACCTACTACTTCATTGCCCTATCCACAGCTCTGGATTTGTTCATTCATCCTGTTCTGTTCAATCCGTCCGTTGCTTTAGAACGCATTGCCTCTCGATATCAGGACGTCTAAAAGTCACGATGCTTTCAAGATGAAGGTAAAAGATCACTTCCTCAAAGCTTTGGCAGAATCTTCTTGACAACTGTTTCTGTATAAGTGTATATTTATATGCATCTATATATGTATGTTTATGAATATGTATATATGTATGTTTATGAATATTTGTGTATGTGTAGGTATAGATTTATGTACGTTTATGTATATAGTATTTATATATTCATGTTTATGTTGTTTATATTTATCTGTTTATTTATTAACGTATATTTTTTTGTTTATTAAAGTTTTCATTATCATCACTTTCATCACCTTCACCTACTTCATTTCATCTCTGCATCACCTGAAGGTTGACTGCTAGAGAATGCTTCAGGCATTAAGTCCGCCGATACATTTTCACATGTATGAAGTTAAAAAATAAATAAATAAAATATTTACTTCTACCATAACCAAATGCAAAAAAAGCCGTAAACCTACACCACATTAGAAACGTAATGAAAAATGCAAGAATATTTTGAAAATAAGGAACAGCGTGATGGAAATCCATTAATAAAAAAAGCATTACAGTTAGTCCTAATTTCACTGTATTGTCTTCATTATTCATTTCAGTTCGAGTGCAACGAATCGAATAATTTTCTTTTATGTGAAGCAGGTGGAAAAAGCTCCGTTGTCTGTGTTTATTTTGATGATTGAATTTATTAAAAAAAAAATAATTCTGCAAAATTTATCTTACAAAAATTTCTTTCTATTAGATCAATAACTTTGAGGGAAACAGGCTGCAGAGGTAATGATTGATTCTACCAGCACCAATATTATTATTTAAAGAAAAAAATATTAAAATGACGGACTGACGGATTAAGACTTAAAAAAATATCTTCAAGCAATTCCCAATACAAGGGTAGACAGAGGTCAAGTCAAGACAATTAAGTCCCTTTGATCCACCTTCCACCGAAGATTTTTTCGGGACAACGTGACAGGTGGTGAGCCTGTTGCCATCTTCATGTCCAAGCCAACGATAAAATTCGTACATAAGTTTTTGAAAACCCCATTGTTACGAGCCTGCCAACTGGGGATCGAACTCGGGTCTCGGGTCGAAATTCCGACGACCCAACCACTCGGCTATCGTGACTTATAAGACTTAAACTCAACTATCATACACTCAATTGTCGATTAGGGTCAAATTGATAAATTAGGTGGTATATTTTTATATAATTCTTAGATAAAACTGGAGCCTACCACAAATTAAACACATCATAGTTAAATGAAATATACATTATGCGAATCTTAATATCGAATGAAAGTGATGAAGCCTTCTAAACTGTGTACATATCTTCACGCCACTTCTAATACTAGGGCAGATAAAGGTCTAGACGATTAAGTCCTTTTGACCCACCTTTTACGGAAGACATGTTTGTTTTGGGACAACATGACAGTTGGTGAGCCTGTCGCAGTCTTTAAGCCAACGATATAAATCATACATAAAGTTTTGAAAAACCCATTGGTACGAGTCTGTCACCTGGGGATCGAGCCAACCACTCGGCTATCGTAACTTATTATATAATTAATCCTTTTCAAAAGTATGAAGGATTATTGCCACAACTCCTTCATACTTTAACAAGTGAGCAGTAATTACTAGTTGAAGAATGAGACTGCATTACCAACAAAACTAAACGTCTAAGTTTGTGCAAACGTTCCAGGACACTCTAATAGCCAATAGTCTAATGGATTAGGGTACGGACTTCAAAATGTAACTAACGCCAATGCCGGAGATTTAACACTGCCATTTAAAACTTCTCGTGAATTACCAAAAGTTCAAGCTCTAAAACTGGGTTGGTGGGAATGTACCCGTATGTTAGTAATGATAGAACTGGTTGAAATTTTTTTTAAATAAAGCAAAGTGTATTTATCTTTTTAAGTAAATATCTGCGTATAAGTAAAAGGCTATGGTCTATTTTAAGAAACTATTAAAATTCTTATTCGTACTTAGTCACGATAATCGAGTGGGTGGTTGAAGTTTCGAGTCAAGAGACCCGAGTTCGATCCCCAGGTGGTAGGCTCGTACCAATGGCTTTTAATAACCCCCGTATTGAGAATTGCTTGAAGATATTTATTATTTATTAAAATTCATTATATCTTTAGATTTGATTTTTTATCGATTTGAAAATAATACGTCTTTAATTTGTATTGTGTTATCGTTTTGATGTCTTCGTAGATGTAAAGAGTTTGAAGTTAGAACAACTTTTGACAGATAAGGCCAACGCCTCAAAGACGTTTAAGTAAAACAGAGATTTTAAAATTTCAATTGATACGTGTTGGACACGGAGGTTTGAAGTTAAAGGCTTTGCCGCGGATACGGCAAATCCCGGGCTCGAATCCCACCCGTGTCAGTTTATATTTAAATTTATCGCCAATTTGATAAAGTCCATACATAGTTTATAAATCTTTAGATGTACCATGTAGATGGCGTTATTATATTACTGACATCATACCTGAACAGTTCTAACTGTACAGGTATGACGTCATCTAACTTCAAATCAATGTCTACATTGGGTTAGAAGTTAAATTAATTTCGGGCAGAACAAAAACTCACTCGGCCATCGCTACCTTGGTGATAAGGTAGCGATGGCTGAGTGAGTTTTTGTTGAACATTCTGTATTTGTACAACTATAGTCCATGTGATCTTTTTTGTAATAGCGGTTCAAATGCAAATCAATATATACTCAATCCACACCCCAACTGCATAAACATCCCGGGAACAACAATACACATGACTGTTAAATTATTCCAGCGAACATTTAGAACTCACTCGCATAGCTCTGACGTCACATTCACCTAGTCTGTATACGAGACTTGCTCAGCAATTACTTGCATTAATATTGCACTGTCATTTAGTAGATTAACTCTTGCATATGTGAATAGTTGCTATTTCCATTTAACTTCTAATTGACAATACACATCTCTGTATTGTGCGAATGGGCGAATGTATGGCAGTATGGAATTTATTTTATCCACTAAAAATTACTGCATAAATGATATATAAACATCTTCTCGGATATTCCTAAGACTGGAATAAACAGAAGTTTAGATTATTTAGTATTTTCTACCCAAATTTCACCAGAACTTATTTTGGTACAATTAAACAATTGATGAACCCGTTACCGTCTTCAATCCAACGATACAATTCGTCTTAAAAAAATTTGTTCGAGCTTACATCCTGGAAATCGAACTCGTGGCCCCTGACTCGAATTCCAATCATATAACCAATCCGCTATCCTTTATCATCTTAATTCTATTTCTTTTATTTATAGAAAATTGTTGACAAGTTTTTACTACATAAGCGTGTTGATGCGTGTATAGATATAACAAAAAGTGTTAATACTGAATAGCCTGACCAGGATAAAGCGACAAATTTATCAAATTAGTAATGTTATTATTTGGTATTAATCACATACATTTTTATGTTCAGTAGTATAAACATTAAATAGAATTTGTTATTGTATAAAAGTACCCCAATAACGATACACAGTTTTATGCTTTAGTAAACAACTTGAATATTAATAAAAATGATCTTAAAATAGAAGTGCTTTGATAAATATGTAAATCGTACACATATTCCACGGCAGAATGTTTCTAATGTACTTTGTTACATTATACCTTTCAGTTCCCCTTACAAAAGGCTCAAACGAAAGCTATCCTTGATCCCGTTATCGTTCCAAATAAGGGGGAGTGAAGATGAAATTTTTTACATCATGAATACAAATAAATATAAATATATAAGGTTATATAATACTAGCTATCGCCCTCGACTTAGTACGCGTGGTAATACATTCCTGTCTATACTTTTTTTCCTATTTGCATGTGCTAAGATGATGTGAGCTCAAGACTTGTAACGCTATGTCAAATAAAAATAAAATATCTTCACGCAATTCTCAATACAGGGGTAGACAGAGGTCTAGTCTAGACAAATAAGTCCCTTCGACGCACCTTCCACCGAAGTTATTTTCAGGATAACGTGACAGGTGGTGAGCCCGTCGTCGTATAAATAAGAAATTGTTAAATATGGTTCGACAGGTTTTAATGGTTTAAACTACCACCTTCCCCAGTTCTGGGAAAATTCGTGAAGAAAAAAAGTTATTCTTAAAGTTGAATCTCATTTTGTGCGTAGTGCGTAGGAACTTCTTACAGAACAAAGCGACTTGCAAGTTAACACTAACTCAAATACAAAGGCAATTAACTTGAAGTAAGTTGTTTTGTAGTATTATAAATTGGATCGTACTTGGCGCAACAAAAGACCTGCCAGTCGGCCAACCGCCCCAGCTCGGGTTACTTAAGAAAAACCTCCTCAGTCAGTGTGCTTCCAAGTATATTTTAGATGCAGGAATTTTAGTTGCGCGTTGTAAAATTTATATTACTAGATTGATGGTTCAGTTTTGAGCTTTTAATAAACGGAACAAATAATAGAGTTTCTAATCAATATCGTCTTGAACCGACCAATATATTTAAATGAAATAAAAAGTAAGAGTACGTAATTGTCAACATGAATATTATACAACCTATATTGTGGTATTGTATCGATTCTTAAAGTATATAAATAATCAAATATATATTTATATAAAAAACAGCAGGTAACAGCACTCAATGTTCCTTGTACTGTGTTTGCGGATCTAATAGGAGAGATGTAACTTTAACTAAAGACTGCTTAGACTCTCACAGCATTAACGAAGCACTTTGTGCACAACTAATCTCACTAACTACAACACCAGTTTCGATCAAGCCCGACATGTTTCAGACTAATGAGAATGTTACCTGTCTAATAATCGCATGCATTAATGTCGCCATGCATTACTAAGATGTACGGCCGGATTACTCTGCTGCATGTAAAGATTAAACCAGTCAGTTACTACATCCAGTCTGATTGTGACAATTGTTAATAAATTTTACAGTACTCGTACCTCGTGTTCTAAGAGAATGAGACGTGACATAATAAAATATCTGCACGCTATACCCAATACAGGGGTCGATAGAGGTCCGAAGGTATTTTTGGGACAACGTGACAGACAGGTGATGAGCCTGTCGCTGTCTTTAGTTTGAATGAAACCCATTGTTACGACCCACCTCGGGATCGGACTCCGGTATTTGGATACGAATTCCGATCACACAGCCATTTGTTTATCGTGACTTTTTTTTGGTCAGCACACATTTTAATATTCCATGATAAAACACTTCTGAGAGATTTTTCCAGTGGAACGTTTTGTCGGATTCATACCTCCCGAAATATTAATATCATTGTTACTACAGACGGAGCTTTCCTCCTGATGTAATCTTCACGTGGCACATTCTTAGATAATATCACCGCGGCCCAACATTAAGTCACCTGTGCCTAATCATTCCAAAAGTTTCGCTTCATTAACGACACCATTACTTGCAGAGTGACATTTAAAAATCACGACAAACACGAAATTGCGTAAGGCGAAACAAAAAAAAAAATAGCCCACAATAAAAATATCCCCCGCACCGAGCTGCCCAACAGAAATGAAACAAAAAGCTGAGGCTTTAACGACCCGTCATTAGAGCGATCGGAAAGATATGGGCTAATCGATCATGGACGCAAACAGCGCTCGATTTAATTGTACGCCCTTGAGTATTCATAATAGCGCTCCTTTATTGTTTATTAATTGAGCACATTTCTAAACTCCCATTAACATGTATATTTTTAGAGAGTCGTTAAGAAAGCCACGATAGCCGAGCGGTTGGGTGATCGGAAATCGAGTTAAGAGATCGAGGTTCCATCACCAGGTGGCGGGCTCATATCAATATGTTTATCCACAACTTATGTACGAAGCTTAGCATCTGTCACATTGTCCCATAAAATGTATTCTATCTCACCTCTGTCCACCTCACTATTTGGAATGACGTGAAGGTTTCTTAAAAAAAAATATCTTCACGCGATTCTCAATACAGGGGTAGACAGAGGTCTAGTCTTGACAATTAAGTCCCTTCGACCCACCTTCCACCGAAGATATTTTCGGGACAACGTGACAGGTGGTGGACCGAGATCGAACTCGAGTCTCTTGACTTGAAATTCCGACAACCCACTCGGCTATCGTGACTTTTTTAATATGAAGGTTTTTTTTAGAATGAAAGCTATGAATTTTACAAAAAAAAAAAAAAAACAGAAGAAAGAATGAATGAATTCTTAGCGATCAGTTCTCTCTGCCTTCCCCGTCAGTGATATTAGTGATAAATAAGTTAGGAAAATAAACCAAATTTCACACAAACAGGATAAAGTGGTATTGAAAATTAATTCTGTCAGAACTGGTACGCAATAAACTAAAAATGCCATACACACAGTTACAGCGATAGTCAGTCCCATACACTCTGGATACGAAAACTTTATCTATAACAATAGAATACTAATGGGCTAATAAAGAATGATATATGAACATTTTAGTAAAAAACAAATATACTTCATACTGTACCCCAGTATGAAGTATAAACAGTAAGACAGAGGTCAAAACAAAGAAATCCTTTCGACACTTTCCACGGAAGTTTCATGTTTACGGTACAATATATGAATAATATATATTTACATAGATAAATAATAGACTGATAGCTGAGTGGTTAGGTGATCGGAATTCGAATGAAGAAACACGAGTTCGATTCTCAGGTGCTAGGCTTGTACTAATAAGTTTTCTCAAAACTTATGTACAATTTACTCGTATATTGGCTTGGGTATAAAGACGGTGACGTCATGTTGTCCCAAAACATGTTTTCGATGAAAGGTGAGTCAAAAGGATTTATCTCTATCTCTCCCAGTTGGGAATGGCGTGAAGATATTTTTTAGGTACATAAATATTCATGTATCCTTGATTCCTGATGACGTCACAACCGGTAGCCAGTGATGACCCTGGTTTTGTAACTAAGGGTTGCGAGTTCGTCTCGCCATGTTCAAACATTTGTGTAATGAATATCTATTTTGTACTCGAGTCCAAGCTTTTAAATAAATAATAAATAAATATCTTTACGCAATTCCCAATACAGGAGTATACTGAGGTCTAGTCTAGTCATTTAAGTCCCTTTGACCCACCTTCCACCGAAGATATTTTCGGAACAACGTAATAGGTGGTGAGCCCGTCGCCGTCTTTATGTCCAAGCCAGAGATTTAATTCGTACATAAGTTTTTTGAAAAACTCATTGGTATTGCCATCTGGGAATCCAACTTGGGTCCCCTGACTCGAAATTCCGACCACCCAACCACTCGGCTAACGTGACTTAATATATGACTATATATCTATAGAAATAAATATCTAACTATGTAAATTGTACTGTTAACTTGGTAACAGAGACGACGATAGGCTCACCGTCTGTCACATTGTCCCCAATAGGTTTCGGTGAAAGTTGGGTCGAAAAGGTTTCATTATTATCAAGACCTTTGTCTATCTCTGTATTGGAAAAATGCGTAAATATTTATGAAATAAGGACACAAAATTATGATAATTGACATAATTTCCTTTTGCATTACATATTCAAATTATTACCACGAATAGAAAGTTTAATTTAAAATATTTTGTGTTATGAAACTTTATCCGGGTGAAGCCATGCGTTACGTAAACACATTCGGATAATTGAAACATTAAATATGCACGAAGTTTTGCTATTCGTGGTAATTAATGTTTTGAATTGTCAGTTCAACTTATGTATACCGATCCTATTTTATTACCAATACGATTTTTTTTATACCGACAACCTTCGTCGACGAGTGGCGTACACCTTGGTTTTCAAGGTGTCGCCCTATCTGAGGTCCCGTGTTCGATCCCGGCCGGGTCAATGTAGAAAACTCTTTTTCTGCATCTCGGGTCTAGTTATATGTGATCACTTATATACTTACTTTAGGATCAGAGAAATGTACGTGATGTTGTCCGAATCTACGTATGTATTTATTGATTATTTATTTATCTTTACGCGATTTACGAAATCTGGGCATCGAACCCGGGACGTCAGAGTTAGCGATACCATGAAAACCGATGTGTACGCTACTCTTCCACGGACACCAGCGACAATATTAATATTCGTAGTACGCCCATGTTGTTATCCTCCATGTTCGAAATTTAAGTTAATACTATTATTATATCCTATTGAACCGTAAATAATAAATGGCACATAGACGCCCTTTTTTTCCTTGATAACGTTACTTAAAAATTTAATATCCCCTTCAAGAAAATATCGATGTGTCTTATATATCAGAGAGTATGTGACTACTGTGTTTTATACGTACTGAATTGATGTTGTATATTATTTCACGATAAAAATATCACGTAATGATACGTAGTTATATAAAAAGTAACAATAGCCGTATGGTTGGATGGTCGGAATTCGTGTCAAGAGATCCGAATTCGGCCCCCAAGTGGCAGACTCGAACGAATTCAAAATTCAAGACATATGAACGATTTTTATCGTTGGCTTGGACATAAAGACGTGCTCACCATCTTTCACCGAGTCCCAAAAAATGTATTCAGTGGTTGAAAGGACTTAATCTAGACCACTGTCTACCCCAGTATGAAACGGAACTTCGGAACGGCATGAAGATATACTTTTATTTCACTTTAAAAATCATTCAAAGTTTATTACACAGAATGTCGAGAAAATTGTCAAATTATCCAACCATAAGGAATGTTCTAAAATAACTGTTCAAAATGTTGTATAATATATTATGTTATAAGTTTTTTGCTACGTTTATGCTAAACTGCTATTAGAGATAACCTATTAGATAAATCGCAATGTATCGTGCCATCCAATCATCAGCCTTATATCGATACAAGACAATATTAAACGTAGAATGTTTTCCATCGTGTAATATTTTCCTTAAACACAAGTTATCGCCACATAATTATTTTACTATTAAGTTGGACTTCATATTTCTATAGTTGCTGTTTTTCATTAATTATGATAATTTAGTTCTTCGAACTTCATGGACGAGTGGTGTACAGTGGCGTACAACGTTTTACATGGTGCGCAGTTGTGAGGTCTCGGGTTCGATTCTCGGTCGGGTCAATTAAAAAAAAAACTCTTTTTCTCTATATTCTCGGGTCTGGGTGTTTCTGGTACCTTCGCTGTTTATGATTCCATAACACAAGTGCTACTTACTTTGGGATCAGAGCAATGTATGGGGTATTGTTCCTATGTATATATGTTTGTATGTATGAAGGATGTATTTTTTTGTGAGTATTGTATCGTTGGCTATTACACTAAAATGGCGATAGGCTCACCTCCTGTAACGTTGACCGAAATAAGCTTCGGTAAAAGATGGGTCAAAAGGACTTAATTGCCAAGACATCTGTATTTTAAAAACGCGTAAAGATATAAAAACAGTTACGCTCCCAACCTGATTATGATTTAACAATCTTGATATTTTAATATTGAACTCTACTCAAAATGGATTTTTTTAACTATGCGATAAACCTACGGTACATTTTCGTAACTATCAAGATAGTACGGTCCAAAGTAACAAACATAACTTTGTCTCGAACCCTTTGGCGTGGCGTTAAATGGCGTCGTAAAATTGTGGAGGCCTATACAACTCAAGAGGATCGCCTTATCTGGTCCCGAGGGTGGTATCGTCGATTCAACGTTGCTACTGTGATGCTTCATCACTAGAATATCTTATGATTAGATTTCTCGCAGCCTCAGAAATATTGGCTCGATAAAATAACAACGAATTTCGGTAATGATTTGCCCCAGAGAAAACATTCTCTAATGGGTTTTTCCGTGCGCTTGTGAGAAAGCTCGGGTATTGTAAAAAAAACAATCGAATAGATCTAAAATGTCAGTATTGAAATCTCGTATTTCAAGACAGATATTTTATTCGTAGTCTTAGAACTTTAGTTTTACTCTTAGTTTTAGTTTTATGATTTATTTATTTAATTTTATAGTTTTTAGTTACGATAGCCGAGTGGTTGGGTGATCAGAATACGTGTCGAGAGACGCTTGTTCTATACCTAGGTGGAAGGCAAAAAATATTTTCCGTGAAAGTTGGGTTGAAAGGACTTAACTGCCTAGACCACTGTTATCCCAGTTTTGAGAATAATATGAAGACATATATCGGGTAATAATCTGGTAACATATCTGTTAATATAAAGACATATATCTGGTAATAATTATATATATTGTAACCTGAATTATGTATATTGTAAGAATGAATGTACGACTGAATTTCACAATAAATTTTAGTACAATATTAGGGGCCAATGAGTTTGCCTCAGTTCTTGGACTTACGTTATAACAAATATTTTAAATTTTTCAACTTCTTCCACACCAGATATTACCTTATTATTAAACTGGGGTAGGATTAAAAAGTAGTGACTTATGACAAGTGGTATACTGTGTCTAAAAATTAAGATTTTGATTTCATTTGTTTTTTGTATTTTCATTTGATAAATCAAGATCTATTTTAAAATGTGAAAGCATTTACTCGTGTTAAAAATCTAAATAAATAACGTCTTTATGCCCAAACAAACGATGTAAATCGCACATACATTACAGATTTAAATAAACCTGGTGGCAGTACTCGGGTCTCTTGGCTCGAATTCCGATCACCCATCCACTCGGCTGTCGTGACTACATATATACTAATAATTGTTCAGTATAATATCTAAAATTCTACTAGACGCGTTAAAGCAATAGAAGTCATATTGTTATATAACATGAGTGAGGTTAAATATCATTAAGGGGATTAGAAATGTTATGATCCGTTAAGGATGCTTTGAGGAGTCCTAAAACCTCGTCGACTTAAACTGTCTGAGGAGACGACACCATATAAAACGCCCATAAATTAGAACGCAACCGTTAAACCTCGCGCGCTCTTGTAATAATGTCTTTTATGCTAAAACCTATTAAATTGACGCCTACGTCAATGCTACGGAGCGTTTTGAGATCGAAAAACGTCTATTGTTTAATTTATTTAATAAACCGCAAAGTGATAAAATGCGGGAACTTTAAGATCGGGTTATGCGGTGCCGCTTCTAGAATGTTCTATGTCTAGTAGAAAACTAAATTCTCTTTCTTATTTACTTACGAGTATGACTATGCCGTCTTCCTCATTTTATTTTTTCCACATAAACTTCCATAATTAACGTAAGTAATAGAATAAACTCCCACAACTAATGTAATTTATATATAATCAAAACTAACATTTGCATAATAGCCTTACGTAGTGCATTTGAGGACATAGGACACGCAAGTAATGAGGATTTCCAACAATCGTCTCGTTTTGCAAGCGGATTAACAGTCGCAATAATAGGTAGCACTCAGACGGTGATCGACCTCATCGTGCCACCGGTCTGCTTCTCTTTGTTCAAGTATTCTTCGAAATTACTATGCCGTCTAGGATTCTTGTCAATTTCAAAGTTATTCTTTGACATCTTCTTGCGACATCCATGGAGAAAAAAGAGTTGTGATGTTCTTACTATAATACCATTCAGCCTAACAAAAGTATCTAAGTTTCTTCTTACACTCAGCTTAGTGACTTACTCATGGATAAGGACAAAGTTTTAAGTCTAATAGTTAGCTAAATTTTTACTCTGTTTCTCGATAGAGTTTAAATATGATTCTTGGGAAAAATCGGTTCGAAGCACTATTCTTACATAATGCCACATATGTCGAGTGGATTGCCGAACGCATTACTAGACACCTCGCAACTTAGACATTGCTGACCGTCACAGGTCTACTTTATTGTGATACATAATAAATTAATATTTTTAAGCCATTCCCAATACAGGGGTAGACATAGTTTTCCGCGTAACATTATTCAGGTCGCCGCTTCATCTTGAGGAGGGTCGTCCTACACTGTGTTTGTGTCCTACCTATACGAGGTTGCCACCCGAGAACCTTTCTTCCCCAACGGTTGTCAGATCTACGAAATATGTGGCCGGCCCATTGCTACTCCAACGCGCTGATCTTTATGCTGTGTGGACCTTAGCTCTGCTGTGGATGACTTTGTTACGTATTCGATCACGCAGAGAAACAAGTTAAGGTCTTATTAAACATAAATCATTAAACTGACAGCGAAACAAAACAAATTTGGATCCGGTCACGCTCTAAGCGAGGGCATTTGAAACCAATTCCCGTCCGCATATTAGTTTATTACGGTCCCTCGAAAGGACTAATCCCATTTAACCTTCAGTAAAGCTATTCTGTTGTCGTCGCCTCGAATGCCTACTATAACGTTGAAACTTTTACTTAAAGCGGAGCCTTAACAGTTTAGTTTTAAGCTCAGGAACACTTAGACCGAAAATGGAGCTGTAAATCCATCAAAGCCCATACTAATAATAATAATATCGATGTTACTGTTTGTCTGTTTGTATCACTTTCATGTCTTTATGGATAAATCGATTTTGGTGTCGTTTAGTGGAAAAAAATAATTCAAACTTAGCTCTTGCATGTATGTCAACGGAATGGATTATAAATAGTTAAATATAATCCTTGTTAAACTGTAAAAATACGAAATAAGTAGCAATACAAGATTTTTAACACAACTTTCTCATACAGACATAGGCAGATGTCTAGACAATGAGGTCCTTTCGAAACACATAACCGAAGCTTATTTGGAACGTGACAGGTGGTAAGCCTATCGTCGTCGTAGTGTCCAAGTTAACGGTATATTTACTTAGACAAACATTCATGACTCGTTCACAAACATTTTAACACAAAAATACTCATATAACAATACAAGATTGTTATAAGATTAACAAGAATTTCTCTTTTATTTTATCCCGGCGTCTTTCATCTTTCTTATTCACTTAGTAGTTCCTTAAGCCCTGGCTAAATTGGATTTGCATCGAAGGCGCTACGAAGAAGTTTTTCACAAATGAAATTCCGACTGAAATATTCAACTTCTCTTAATAAAGTTTACCGCTTTTGCATTGTTAGTATAAGAAGTCCTCAAATGAATAGTAGTAGAGTTAAGCAGCTTGTAAATGCCCACTGCTGGGCCAAGATCTTCGACGCTTCTCTCAAATATAATTTAAGAGAGAATAGAGCAGGGGGTTGCTATCGAAATAATATATTAAATCATTTCTCACGCCGTTCCCAATACAGTATTAAATAGAAAATGAAGTCTACTCGACCCACCTTCCACCGAAGACATTTTTGGGACACCGTGACAGATGGTGAGCTCGTCGCGTCTTTATGTCTAAACCAACGATATAAATCGTACATAAGTTCTTTGAAAAACCAAAGTGGTACGAGCCTGTCATCTCGATTGAACTCTGATCTCAGATCACCCAACCTCGGCTATAGTGACTAGTATTTCTCAGACGCCCAGGTTTTTTCACAAAGTTTTCCTTCACAATCAAGCTCGTGGCAATTTCAGCATTTAAATTAATGCTGCTTTTATAATATGCCCAAGTATTGAAATTTATTCTCTAGTGCCCTAAAGTACTTCCAAAGTATTCCAGGTTCTTTTACAATAAAGTAGTATATAATATTAAGCTATTATTATAAAGTCTAGTCTTTATAACGCCTCGATGGGCTGTACAGGTAAACGATAATGGAATTAATCAAGTAGAGTACGTTTTCCACTGAAATAAAATGTTTTATTCAGAGGCTAGTTTTATATGTGTAAGTATTCGTTGGCTAATGCATTCATTTAAACAGCTCATAAAGTTTTACGCGGCCGTACGGTGGCGGTGGCGCTTAACGTCTTGAATCCGTTCAGGTTACGTACGTATTTAAAATATAGCCTTTTAAAATTAATACCGAGGTAAATATCTTTCTTGTTATTTTCTGAAAGGATTAATTATTTACAATCAGAGATTATTTATTTACTTTGTAGTTTATTCTAGTAATTAAAAATTACTTCGTAGTTTATTCTAGTAATAAAAAATTACTTCGTAGTTTATTACTAGTTAATTAGATATTCAACACGAAAAAAAGATTTGTAACAAAATGTCATCAATCTAACATTGGATCAAAGACGTCTTCCTCGGACGCTTGGGTGGTGGACGAAAACCGAAGATCGACTCAACGAAACTTAAAACTACCCTCACTTTCACTTTTATTACGTAACGTGCATTAAACTTACTTATGATAAACACCGAACGCTTATCAGCGCGCGGGAAACATCACAACACGTATATGCACAGAATAAAGAACTGCCCTCTCACTGAATGGGATCACAGCGCGTACGTTTCATATTCGAGTTGCACAGGCACGTTCGCGCGGGAGGGTGGCCGCGCGTTCCGCTACACGTCCGTGCGGCGCGGGCCGGCCGGGGCACTGCGCGGCGCAACTCCCCTCCCCTCCCCCCCCCCCTCTCGCCCGCCCGCTGCGCGCGCACCCCCCTCCCAATCCGCCCGCCCAACGCTCCTGTTTTCACTCACCCCCACGCGGCCGAACGATCGCCCGGCCTCTGATCATTTTTACATCTGCACTGTAGTGACATTGAAATTCAATTTTCAGGAGATCGAGACCGCTCGCGTCCGGGCCCCGCGAGTGAGGCCCGTTCGGAAACCGACCTTTGAGAGCGACCGTTGAGACCTCACCGGCCGCGGTGCCGCGTTGCCGGGGTGGATGCGGTGTGATATTGACGAACGCGTTCACCGTGCGTGGATACTTTCCAAAATTGTACGGAGCGATTTCGATTATCGTCTTGGTGGCGAAGAGAATTCCGAGGGTCCCGCAGCAGAGGAGACAGTGTAGACGCGCTCCTAATCCCGCTCATTCTGCGGTTCCCGCTCGGTTCCCTTTACAAATGGCTGCGCTTCGGAATTTAATTTCGCACATTTCTTTTACGCTATTGGATATTGTAAGGATTTGCGGATTCCATTTATCCGACGACGCACAGAGACGTACATATATTTTAGCTTAACGTTAACGTTGGGAATAAAGGAGAGGTTTATTCTTCTTTAGCAAAGTAATCGTACATTCATTCTGAAACGAATATACGAGTAATTGTAAACGAACGGGCGCACCTTGTGAAAGAAAACGTTTTCGTTTATACGAATTACAAATTTCCATTTACAAATTTGTTATGCTCGAATTACATTCGAATTCGAAATTGTTTGGTTCGCGAATTTATATTAATGTTTATTAGTCATCTAAAAAAACAGCTTTACGTTACGTCAGTTATTGGTTTTATATTTGACGTTTTCATTTTATTGTAAAAACTGATTCTAAATGAATTATTCAATCGTTCTTAATAAATGGTGTTACTTATTATATTTATTTACACAAAAACTAAGTGCGATTGATATCTCAAGATTTAGCACCAGTATTATAAAGAATATTGACATGTGCCATAGGAAACCAGAACTGCTATTTTATAATACCATAAATACTAAGTCAAATATCTTTTATACAGTTATAACGTCAAACATTGTTACTTTGGAGTCCAGATCCAGAAAAACGAAACAAAAAAATATTTTTATGAGTAGAAATTTTTCTAATTTATGAAAAATTTGTAGCCTGCTAATGTCTTTTGCTGGCCAAAGGTCTAATCACTTACTCCAACATATCTCAAATATTCTTTGAGATATTGGAGCACAGGATATTGTGGGATCGGGGTGAAAAATTAATTAACAACTCCTGCTTAGAAAGAAAGAAGAAATAAACAAATAAATATTTATTTCTTCTTTCTTTAGCAAACGAACGAACTAACAACTCCTAGATAGAAAGAAAGAAGAAAGAACAAAGAAAGGTTTAATTCATAAATATAAATAAATAAATATCTTCACGGATTTTCCAATACAGGGGTAGACAGAGGTCAAGTCTAGACAATTAAGTCCCTTTGACCCACCTTCCACCGAAGATATTTTCGGGACAACGTGAAAGGTGGTGAGCCCGTCGCCGTCTTTATGTCCAAGCCAACGATGAAATTCGTACATAAGTTTTTGAAAAACTCATTGGTACTGCCATCTGGGGATCGAACTCGGGTCTCTCGACTCGAAATTCCGACCACCCAACAACTCGGCTATCGTGACTTAATTTAAAAAAGGTTTAATGCAATCTTAAAATAATATATAATAGTTGAAAAAATATACAATTTCAGCGAGAACTAGAATTTAAAATAGAGGAAAAAAATATCTTCACGCCATTCGGAATGCTAAGATAGACAGGGGTCTAGACAATTAAGTCTTTTCGACCCGTATTTCACCAAAGACCTGTTTAAGATAACGCGACAGGTGGAGTTCCTGTGGCTGTCTTTGTATTCAAGCCAACGATATAAATCGTATATAAATTCTTAAAAATGTTACGAGCTTACCCTTACCTGGGGATCGAACTCAGTTCTCTTGCCCTAAATTCCGATCACTCAACCATTCGGCTACTTTAACATAAAAGAAAAGGCCCTTTAAAAACCTTTAACACGCTTCTCCAAAGCGGGTTGTGTTTCTTCGCGCATCCGTGAAATAATGTATTATTTTTATTATTATTTAGATGTTCAAGTTTTCCTTATGATTTTCTTTTACCGCCGTGCGAAAGGTAAAGGTACCTTAACAAAAGTAACCTGCCGAGTACATTGTCATCGGCTCAGACCAGGCGAAAAATCAGTCCGTTAACGGCATTAGAATATTCCATCCCTTTTCTATTGTGCGTCTAAAGGAAAAGCTTTTTGAAAACCGCAATGACTACCGACCAGTATTATAACTATTTAGTGATTACAGCACCTTAAGTTATGTTAGTATCATGATTGCCACTTAGCTTATGGGCATAGTGAGGTAAACAATTATCGTTTTAAGACGATGTAGTTCTGTTTAGGATTATTTACACATATTTAAACTAGTTGGGGGAAAACGAACATTTCCGTTGCAAACCCAACAGAAACGCAGAGAGTCTCCCTTAAGGGAAAGCACGTTTTATAGATATTATATGCATGATTTAAAGATATCATACATATATGAAACTCCATTTTAGGACATTGGCTTTGTCCATGGGAGGGTTTGCCATAATCGCGACGCTTAGCAAGGGGATTGGTGATCGCTGTACCAGAATCATTGCATCTTAGATGTCGCTGCTCATCTCCGGTACGCTTGTAATAAAAATACACTTTGTGCTAGTTGTATTAAATTTATATTTGTTATCCAATTTTTCTTTTGTTGATACACCATATGCAATTATTGATTAAATTACATATGAATTTGTTATACACCAAACACAAAAAGCATAGGAAACAACTTAAAACAAGACTTTTCTCATTATTATTTAGGAAAATTGTGAGAATATTAAGATTTTTAAAATTCTTTCCGTTTACTTTTTACAAGTGTCAAGGGAAGAATTATAATTTCAAACTTTATTGCACAAAGAAAATAAAACTTTTGATTTAAATTTGTATTTAAATAGCACTCCGAATTGAAAGTTTTAAACTCGTCCAATTTCATTATTGTTCTTTAGCATTATATTCATTTCAAATCCAACAGAAAGCAATGATAATCAAATATGTCTTCAATAATGAAAACGGCAACGGGACCTGTCACAATAATCTCGAACTTATTTAAAGTTTTCAGAACCTACTTAAAACTTGTCATCGAACTGAATTCCCATCGGCTCAAATTAATTTCGCAACGAAACAAACAAGTAGTACTGACAAGTGGAATTAGGACTCTTGGGGGCGTCTGATGGCTAAACAAATAGAATATTTCATCTGCGACGCAACAGATTCCTTTCTATCTCCCTTCTTATTTCTATCCCGACCATCTTACTCAGGGAATACTTTGAAAAACAATTCGACTACAGTTGGAAGTTCGAAAGTTGGAGCTCGGAGGAAATCAAGACTTCAAAACTTTTTTTTCTTTTTATTGGCCAATTTGTAAGCGCAATATTGAACATTCAGTTTTTAATAAGACTTTTTGTAAAAAAATTGAGTCATCATAATTGTATCTATATTAAAAATATAATCGAAAAGGAGAATCTTTATTCGATTAAATTTTTAACAAAACATAAGTAAAGAAACCATTTTAAAATAAAACAGTTTTCGGATTTTATCGCGTTATCGACGTTTCGGTTACTTTACAGCATCCGTGGTCACGGGGGGACTAAGGTCTTGATGTTATTGCTACCTTCGGCTACCGTCAACTTTTATTATTTTTATTAATTTTGGATCCGATTTACGCAGAACGTGCTCACAGTATCCTGAGATCTTACAGTGGTATGCTTGGTCTTAGACTTAATTTTGTTTATGATTGGATAAAGGTAGTCTGCAGTCTGTGATCACATTCTAGATGGGCGCAACCATTATTTCAGATTTGTTAAGCAACATGTCCTCGCGAAAGAACACCAATTCCTACTCAGGATGATCCGTGAGGCTATTGAAATTAAAAAAACATCCCAATTTCAATAGAGAAGATGGTTGAGTTAGCTTGGTATCCAGTCATTCTACTTACTGCCACCTGCTTGGATTCTAGTCTTCCGGCAATGCAGACGGCACTGCCGGAAATTAGTCTAATTTCTAGCTCAACGTCCATAACTTTACAGCTATGGAAAGTTAATGCGATGACGCCATCTGAACTTATGATACAATATCTTATAATGAATCAATTGTTTATATACCGGTAACTTCTTTGACCACTTCTGTCTTCACATATACTTCTGAATTGGTCTAAAAGGTACTACCAGTTTTAAAAGTAACTGTAGCTAAATTTCGTATAGAAAGACTCTTGATAGTATTAGGGAATTAAGGAAGTAGACTAAACTAAACTGAAGTTTATAAAATAAAAAAATGTAAAACAACTAATGATGCTTTTATTATTTGTAAACTGCACAAAATTGAACTGTGCAGTGAAAAATACAGGTAACCAACCAACAATCAAGCAACTTTAGAGAATGTGAATCGCAATGAAAATATACCCAGATGAATTAGAATGGTAAGTGGTGGTATAATCGATAATAGCTAACAGCGTCTAAAATGCGAGGTATCTGGTGCAGTGATTGCTAACTCGCTTAAAGGAAGGCGATATCCAAATTTTTCATCACAGGAGAGGACTGGCAGAGGAGAAGAGGTTTGTAGTGATAAGGTAGTGGGTAACAATCAAGTCAAATTTTGTGTTTATGTTTTGAAGAATACTATAATTTAGACCGCTGTCTCGCATTTATATTTATTTTCACACAGGTAAACACGATTTATCTTTCTTCAGTTACTTTTTAAGCAAAATAAAATCTCCTAAAGAAACCATTGAAGTTTATTTAAGCGCCAAACTTCATTCATTTCGTGACCCATTTTTTTAATCAAGCGTACGTGATCTAAAGAGAAACACAAAGCATTTCATTACATCTGGAGCTCGAAGTCAGAACACACTGCTCGGCCATATAAATAAGTAAACGCTCCAGCAATTACTCAAAGACTAACCGCGAACTTGAATTAACTGGATCGAACCGGCTCGGGCTGGTTCGTACTGGATCGGAGCCGAGCTACCCGCCGCGCGGTGAATGAAACTGGATGAAACTTTAAATACAGCCTGATTAATATACTTGTAGCTTTGTACTAATATTATCATAAGTTTAAATGGGTTGTTACCTACTAACTTAATAATTACAAAACAAATATATACGTAAATAGTTAATTGACTCAGGCGTTACTTTGCGGAAATTCATTGAAAGAAGAAAGAAAGAAAGAAAGAAAGAAACTTTATTCGTTGCTTTTTTTTACCGGAACATAAACCAAAAATAAAAACAAGTTTACAAAGGCGAAAAAAACAAAACAAAAGAGTGATTCTAAATAACAAATTCTAAATAATATTTTTTTTTTAATTACAATTAAAATTACAAAAAAAACTTCCTGGTATTATATAAAAGCAAAAAAAGGGTATGCGCTCAGTATAAGTTGCGGGAAGATGCAACACTGATTTTCAGGGCAGCCGATTTACAGTCTTGGGCTGGTAGTGCCCGAACAACAACAAATAATTGTTTACTAAGTCATACAAGTAACCAAACAACACATGTAACAGAAAATACTACAAAAAGAATCACATAATAATATTAACAGTTTAAAAGAGGTTACAAAGGTAAACTTACATACATATATACCATTATCAGTTAGTGAATTATCTTAGTAAAGTAAAATTGTGACTAAAAGTAACATATTTTTGACCTGCTATAGCATTTTACGCCATTAGTTTAGAATTAAGTTCTACAAAAATAATAAATTACCCCTTAACAAAGATTTAAGAGAACAGTGTCAAGTTTATCGTACAAGACAAAGTAGTAGACTACAGCAGATTGATAACTTGAAGATTACGTTTCATAAACATAATGGTAAACTAATAGTAAATATTAACTGTTTTTTTGAATATTTAAAATCAATGACTATCGAATTATCGCTTGATAATGCCTTGTTTTGAGGCGAAACACGTGTCGCGTTTTCGGTGGTGGTATATGTTACCCGGTTTGAGTGTGGTGGTGGTGGTGCATATAGTGGAATTAGTGCACGCATCTGTGGGAGGGAGGGTGGTGCTCTTCTTCTCTTCGGACCAGGTAACATATACCTTTTTATATTTGCATGCGGAGTGTTGCGAAGTAATTTTTTCAATAACAACTATATACGTAAATTACATACATCTATACTATGACTTCCTCCGAGGTTGCAATTCCGTCAATTGCTTGGAAAAACTAGAAAGCCGACGAAGCATCGGAAACCTCATACCAGCCATACAGAAAATCAACATTCATACATCCCACATGCATGTAATTAGACTAGTTACATTGTAATAATACCATATTGTAAATTTAGTTTTAAATATATTGTTATAAGCTTTATTATTATAAGGCCGCAGCTGACGTAATTCGTAGATAGAGACAACATTTCATAAATTTGGTAGATTTCAGACCAGCTTTTGTTGTTGCATGAATGGGGCGGCTCGACCGAGGAACTACCACGGCCTCACAGAATACCGGCGTGAATTAGAAGTTTAAGAAACTTCTGCGTATCGTCTGGTGATTGCAGGTAACCGGTGGCCCACACCTTTCTCAAGGCCAGCAACGCATCTGCTATGCCTCTGGTATTGCGGGTGTTCATGGGTGGCGGTAATCACGTACCATCATGTGAGCCACCTGCTCGTTTGCCTCCCATTTCTATTAAAAAAAAATACAAATTAAGTAGCCAAAAAATATGCGTTACAGAATCGGAAATAACGAAGGGACAACAAACATCCAAATCCGAGAAAAAATAGTAAAAGTGATTTTCTGCATCGACCCCTCTGGGAATCCAACCAGAGGCCTCATACCCGGCGCCGACATATTGGTATCCACGTTACTATACGTTGTCCTTCACCGGTCTCTGGTATCAGTAAGGGGAAGGGAGAAATATAAGCCATAGATATAAATACAAAACAATGATCGTCTGAGTAAAAAGTAGCCTATATATAGCACGATAGCCGAGTGGTTGGGTGATCGGAATTCGAGTCTAGAAACTCGAGATCGATACCTCGTAGTTAGGCACGTACCAATGAGTTTTTACAAAACTTGTATAAGATTTATATCGTTAGCTTGGACATAAAAGTGGCGAAAGGCTTACTACCTATCACATTGTCCTAAGACAATCTTTCGTGAAATGTGGGTGGAAAGGACTAAATTGTCTAGACCTGTATTGGGAAATCCGTGAAGATAAGAAAATATCTATTACACCATGTACACCGCTTCCTTACAAATATCAAATTTTTAATAATAAATCATTATGATTTGTGTTTGAAATAGGTAAACTAAAAGAAGTCTCGGGCTACAGCGACATCGTTCGAAACAACTCTAGGCGTAGTCAGCTACGTCGTAGACACCGGACGCTATTACAGACGGCATTGTGTTTAAAATGAGATTTCAGACGAGTAGAAGTTTGCTACGCGAACTTTAAATTCACTCAGTATTGACAGAATTTACTTATACTAACTTTGTAATATTGCTGAAATCGAATTAGAATATTAATTTCAATGTGTTTATCATAAATCATACTTATAAAAAATTATCGACGTCTTCAAACATTAAGCAATTTTTCAGTTGATGTAATAGCTAAAGTGCAAGCATAATTTTCCTGTTATTATAAAAATAATTGTTTAGTAATTGTTTCGACATTCATTCAGTATTTTTGTTGAAGTTGTCTTCAGGTTAGCAATACAAATGTTCAACTAAGTTTAAATAAATTTTAAATAGATTTTAGGCACATATAAATATATAAATAAATATCTTCACGCAATTCCCAGTACAGGGGTAGACAGAGGTCTAGTCTCGACAAGTCCCTTCGACCCACCTCCCACCAAAGATATTTTCAGACAACATGGTGGTGAGCCCCTCGCCGTCTTTACGTTATACTTGATAGCCGACGATATACTTCGTACATAAGTTTTTTGAAAAACTCATTGGTACGACCCTGCCACCTGGGGATTGAACTCGGATCTCTCGACTCAAAGTTCCGACCACCCAATCACTTGGCTATCGTGACTTAATTAGGCACATGTAAAAATAAAATTTGATAATGGATATACAAAGTTATTAAAAATTATTAATTATGTTGGTAGCAAACAAAGAAAATTATCAAACAATTTCTAAGATCTAATCGGAAAGTTATCGAGAAACTTTGAACCCTTTGATAAAATTACAATACATCGAATTCAGATAGGCCGACTAATTAATTGCCCTAAGGCGTTTCGGATAGCCTTTGATCTATTTTAAATTAAAAACAAAAAAATACGTCATTTATTTTTCTTAGCTTCATTATAGCTATTTGTAACATGAAGTTAAAGTTTGAAAGTTTTGTTTCAAAAAAATAGCGACTAAAATATTGGCGGATTTGCGATCGCAGCGTCAGATACTTTCAAGTCTAAGACGCTGCTGGCCGGCACCAGTCTCCGAATTTTTGTCTGGTATGAACCCCCCACGACAAGACATGATGTGGTATTGTTGTAACGTCGATACGATGGTTATTTCCAATTCACTTCATTTTGTGTCAGTCAAAAGTTTTAAAAATAAGAAATAAAATATTACTTACTAAGTAAGAAACTACACGAGAAGAAAAATTCCAAGTTAAATAAACATTCAAATAAAATTCATTTGAGTTCACGTTAAAGCGAAGTTACGTAAATTTATGAACGTGTTCGCCTTCGAATGCTGCTCGCGGGCATCTTGTGAGTGGACTGTTTAGTAAAAGGAACTATATGTTCTTTATCCTTAATTGTGCATTTGAAATCTTTGCATCATTGAAATGGTATCTATGCCTGTATTTATATTATAAAATCTAATGTGACTCTGTGTGATGCCACCTATCTTAGGGAAAAGTATTTAAAAATATTTTCACGCCATTCCCAATGGGTAGATAGAGGTCTAGACAACAAAGTCCTTTCGACCCACTTTTCAGCGCAGACATTTTTGGTACGTAACAATTGGTGAGTCTGTCACCGTCTTAATGTCCAACCCAACGATTTAAATCGTAGATATGATTAAAAAAACCATTAATACGAGCTGTTTTGAAATAAATAAAATTTTTTGTCAGAAATTCCAAAAATACTAAACAAAAATTCTAAAAATAGTCCCAAAATAAAAGTAAACAGATTATTTGTTTGGTATCGGCAAAAGAATTTCTTCGGCGTAAGAATTATCTATTAAATTTTTCTCTTAATTTTCGATGGTTGTCGTAAGGGGCGACTAAGGGAAAGTCTTTAAAAATACGAAAACAAAATCGAACAGAACGTTGACTTGACAAAGATGGCGATTATGGCGAATTTAAAGACCGTTACATACATATGCAAAGCATACTCTTAATTTATTGTATTTGTATAAAAGCTATGTTGGGGAAGAAAGGTTCTCGAGTGGCAACCTCGTATAGGCAAACGCAGTGCAGGACGACCCCCCACGATTGGGGGAGGCCTATGTTCAGCAATGAACTCATAATAGGCTGTAAAGAAGAAGAAGAAGATGTATAAAGCACTTAGTTAACTTAAGAGTACTCGGATACTAGAAGTGCGCGTGTAAAGAAAACCATGAATTTGAAAATAAATCTTCACTGCATTGCAGTGGTATATTTATATTATAAAATCTAATGTGATTATACCTATATTTATATTATAAAATCTAATGTGACTCTGTATGTCAGGAGTCGTATGATAGCTAAATGACTGAATTACAGAAGTACGAGGATACCTAGACGTGCGTGTATGAAGAAAGCGATGAACTTGAAAGAAGCGAAAGAGGTATCAAAGGATTTGGACATGTTGGTCGAAGGGACTTAATTGTCTAGACTAGACCTCTGTCTACCCCGGTATTGGGAATTGCGTGAATCTGTATTGGGAAAAAAAGAGGTATTATAAGTTTCCGAGGGTGGAGTGACACCCACATCTTTATTCTTCATTGAGAACAAATGTGCGTGTGTTGTGTAATGTGAGTCGGCGCCAAAATTAAAGTACGAGTAGTTTGTACCGTGAACAAAATTAATGATACTTGTTTCTAACGCTTTGTAAGTGGTGTTCTGATTTGCGAAATAAAGCAAATGCTTGTCATTTCATAGAATATTTTAAAAGAATAGACGGTACATATCTACGATAGCCTAGTGGTTAGGAGATAGAAATTTGAGTCACGAGACCCGGGTTCTATCCCCAAGGCTTGTACGCCATCGTTTATCAAAACTTATGTACGATTTATACCGTTAGCTTGGACAAAAAGACGGCGACGGTCTCACCACCTGCTGCATTGTCCCAAAAAATGTCTTCGGGGGAAGATGGGTCGAAAGGACTTAATTGCCTAGACCTCGGTCTAAACCTATGTTGGTAATGGTGTGAAGATATTTATTTATTTATTTTATTTCACGGTAGATATCTACGTTACCTAGGAGTAGTACATATCACAAATGTACACAAAAAAAATTTACATGTCACAAATAGTACTGCAATTATGTATTTTGAGGTATTTTATCTTAGTCCTTGCAACAGACTATATACTATAAGAATAGAGACTTGCTGAACAAATAACACATCAAGGGGCTAAGTGATTGAAGTAAGGGTTGGGAGGAGCGATGTGTGGAGCGGTGTTGCAACATTTATCTTCACGTTCGATCTCGGGTCACTACTTAAATTCTGATAGAGAGAAATCTAGTATTTTTCATGACTTTTCTTCTACAATAATAAACATTTTTTTTAAAAAGTCACGATACCCGAGACCCGAGATCGGTCCCCAGGTGGCGGCTCGTACCAATGGGTTTTTCAAAAACTTAAGAATTATATCTTGGACATAAAGATGGCGACGCGCTCACCACCTGTCACGTAGTCCCGAAAATATCTTTGGTGGAAAGTGGGTCGAAGGGTCTAGACTAGGCCTCTGTCTACTCCTGTATTGAGAATTGCGTGAAGATATATTTTAATAATAAACATTTGCACATTCAGCCGAGTGGTTTAGTAATCGAATTTGGAGTCAAAAGGTCCGAGTTCGACCCCCAAAGGCTAGTACCAATGGGTTTTTGTTTTAAAAACTTATGTACGATTTATACCGTTAGCTTGGACAAAAGACGGCGACGGTCTCACCACCTGCTGCATTGTCCCAAAAATGTCTTCGGGGAAGATGGGTCGAAAGTACTGGACTGCCTAGACCTCTATCTACCCCTGTATCAAGAATGGCGTAAAGATATTTTTAATATACTGTAATGTGACCCAATTTTTTAACGATAAGCAAATTTTCTGCTGTATAATTCTTGTGTTCCTAGATTTCGATTTAAGCACCTGGTAGATTTTGGTATGGGTACATTCGCTGAAATGAATACTTTGTCATGTCACAAATAGTACTGCAATTATGTATTTTGAGGTATTTTATCTTAGTCCTTGCAACAGACTATATACTATAAGAATAGAGACTTGCTGAACAAATAACACATCAAGGGGCTAAGTGATTGAAGTAAGGGTTGGGAGGAGCGATGTGTGGAGCGGTGTTGCAACATTTATCTTCACGTTCGATCTCGGGTCACTACTTAAATTCTGATAGAGAGAAATCTAGTATTTTTCATGACTTTTCTTCTACAATAATAAACATTTTTTTTAAAAAGTCACGATACCCGAGACCCGAGATCGGTCCCCAGGTGGCGGCTCGTACCAATGGGTTTTTCAAAAACTTAAGAATTATATCTTGGACATAAAGATGGCGACGCGCTCACCACCTGTCACGTAGTCCCGAAAATATCTTTGGTGGAAAGTGGGTCGAAGGGTCTAGACTAGGCCTCTGTCTACTCCTGTATTGAGAATTGCGTGAAGATATATTTTAATAATAAACATTTGCACATTCAGCCGAGTGGTTTAGTAATCGAATTTGGAGTCAAAAGGTCCGAGTTCGACCCCCAAAGGCTAGTACCAATGGGTTTTTGTTTTAAAAACTTATGTACGATTTATATTGTTTGCTTAGACATAAAGCTCACCACGTTATCCCAGAAAATGACGTCAGTGAAATGTGGGTCGAAAGTACTGGACTGCCTAGACCTCTATCTACCCCTGTATCAAGAATGGCGTAAAGATATTTTTAATATACTGTAATGTGACCCAATTTTTTAACGATAAGCAAATTTTCTGCTGTATAATTCTTGTGTTCCTAGATTTCGATTTAAGCACCTGGTAGATTTTGGTATGGGTACATTCGCTGAAATGAATACTTTGTCATGTCACAAATAGTACTGCAATTATGTATTTTGAGGTATTTTATCTTAGTCCTTGCGGCTGACCAACGCATCTTTTATGTTCATTTGGTTAAAATGGTTTACTGGTGTTATGGAAAGGGGCTGTAGTAGCCAGTAGATCATTACCTCGAACGAGGACAGAAGTAGTGCGTAATAGTGATAGTTATCTCTTACCTGGACCACCTCACACTCAATACCAAAACTTTTCTTTCAGCATGTCTTGGAAAGCATGAAGATGTACAAGATTTATGGAATAAAATACCCTTCTCCCCATCTCCTTCCCATCCTCGCGATATGTGACTTTATAGTCATATAGGTTGTCTGTATACTGCGTATCCAAGCGACATTTAGTCCCCATCCTTCTGAACGTCTGGATGAACAGTGAAAGACGAATTAACTCGAGCACTTGAATTTATCTTTACGAGCTAAAGATGGCACCACTGCACAGTGTAGTTATCTATTTTAATCAAGAGCCAGCGTTACGCCCGCGCTGCGCTTACAACAAAAAATGCAAATTGAGTTGTCGCATTACGTCTGAGCTGTCTCGACGTCTTACCTTAATAACGTCACACTACGTTTCACAGAGTAGCTAACTGCTTACCACAGTAGCTTGAGCATTATTTACCTTGGCAGGGTGCGAGGTCTCTGAATAAATTTCTATACTACCAACAAGTACAAAGACATCGTAAACTAATCCTGGATCGTTATTTATTTGCTTTTTTTTATTATAAGCGTTGCTAAATGAGCAATTAGTTCACCTGAAGTGTGTCAGTTCACTTTGACGACCTCCGTGGACTCGTAACGCCCACAACGGTTTTAATGATGTCGCCAGCTCTGAGGTCTCGGTTTCGATTCCCGGTCCGATTAAAGTAGAAAATACATTTTCTCGGCTCTGAGTGTTGGTGGGATCTTAACAAAAGTGCTTAAGCTACTTTGGGACTGAGCGATCTATGTGATATTGTCTTCACCTATGAACGTATTTATTTATTATTTACCTGATAGTAAGTGATTTTCTACGTTCGTGTACACTCGCAATCTGATAGGCTGCTTCATGTCTATTCTGGGGTTTAGCTCTACCGTAAAAGGAATCGAAAAAAAGATTTTGTAGGCATAGAAACGGGTCCTGGATAAATAAATTAATCAATATCTTCACGGAATTTCCAATACAGTGATAGAAAGAGGTCAAGTTTAGACAATTAAATCCATTGGACCCACCTTCCACCGAATACATTTTCGGGACAACTATTATGACTTGGATAAAAATATAAACAATTGTCCTGAATAAAAATATAAACAAATAAAATCCTCGTTAAACATATAAAAATATTTGTTCATCAAGGATAATCCTTGAAGGGGCGTGATACATACGACTGCGGGCTTAATCAACTAGACCTCTGTCTACCCCTGGTTTGAAACCCTGGTTTGAACCCCTGATTTGGAAAGGCTTGAATACATTTCTTTTTACATTCTATCTAATATTCTTTATTCATGATTATCTGACAACTTTTAGATACCTTTATATGAATTACACGCAAAATAAACACGACGAAGTAACGAGGGTAGCGCGCAAAAGCGAATTAGTGAATAAATGACGCAAATCTGACACCCAATGTTTTTTTCTGGCAAATATTTGAAATAATACTTGCTCATATATCTGATAATATATTTGTGATATTTACGAGCGTTAACCGTACACTAACTAAACATACGCGATATGAATCAAATAATTTTTTAGAGGCAAGTATTTGTCTATTTTTCTTTGGTACCGCTGTGATTTAAAACCCAATGGAATGAAAAAGCGACGCAGTAAAGGAACAAACACATACATCTTTAGATGGCCTACGTAAGAATGAGATAGAATACATCGAAGTTTATTTTTTGTGAAGGGATAACTTCTACCATGTCTGAACTGCACACAATTGCCTAATATTTTTTATAGAAAAGGAAGGCAAACGAGAAGGTGGCACACGTGATGTGATTACCTCCGCCCATGAACATCTGCAATACCGCAGCAATAGCAGATGCGTTGCCGGCCTTTGCCGGACTTTATGGCACATTCCATAAAGTGCAAGTGCGTGGCAGAAAATTCCGCGAAAAACGCAATGTGGTGGAATGCCAAGCATCAAGGTGGTGTTGATAAAATTTTTGACTATGCCTTAAGGTACGATGGTGAAATTCAGCGGCTTAGATTTATCCGAACAAGTGCTTGTATATTGTACAATTTTTTATTTTAAAACAATTTTTTGTATATTGTATATAAAAAAAGGAAAATTTTTATACACTAATATATATACATAGGTATATAAAGGTATTTTGACGCTGTAAATGCTTTTATATTCGTATTTTTTGGAAGCCACGACAGCTGAGTGGTTTAAAAGATATTCGTGTGAAAATATGATACATGTCAACTCATGTCACACATGTCCTACGAGCATTCGTCTCATCAGAAATTAAGTCATTTCAATCAATTTTTTTTTCATTTTTAAAAAGAATATCAGCAATATTGTTTAACATGACTAACATTCATGTTACCCACTCCAACTAACTGCAATGCTTGTGTCTGGAATGGTTACGACCTCATGTTTCTCGGTTGGAACATAAACCATTAGGCAATTAACGGTTATTTCAATTACGTGAATACAAAGTTTCTCACAAAATTTGTGAGGAAACATGTACATGTTTAAATATATTGTAAAAGAATAGTTAGTTTCTGGCATTAATATTATTTCGCAAGTAATCCAGTCACAGCTGCACTTTACGACTTAGTTCTAGTGTTAGGTTACGGATGCATTTAACAGTTGGGAAAGTTCCGTCCCCGGAAGGACGCAGAGTAAGTTTAAAATTAAATTTTATCACCGCACTGAATTAACGGACACATTTACACGCAGTGCTCACCGAGTGAAGAGATCGGGATTCAAGTAAAGAGACCCGAATTCCATCCCCAAGAGGTAGGCTCGTACCAATGAGTTTTCTCAAAACTTAGTACGATTTATGTCGTTGGCTTGGACATAGAGACGGCGACAGGCTCACCTGTCACGTTGTCCCTAAATAAGCACCGGTGGAATCAGGGTCGAAAAACTTTAAACTGTCAAGACTTTTGACTGATCATACATTTGAAAAATGCGTGAAGCAGGATTCGATAAGCCTGTTTTTCATAGAATTAAATAAAATACTTAAAAAATGTTAACGGCTAGGATATTGACGGCCGCTATCAGCAACTTTATATTTTTAATAGTTTACGTCTCACTTCTATGCCAAGGTCAATTTTAACTTTTATCTGATTCAAAAACAAAAACAAAACAAACAAGCCCATATTCCCAATCCTGGGGTTGTCACAGGACTGTGTAACATTAGTTCTTTACATATTTCATTATAACTTGTTTTGGATAATGTAGAAAGCGTTGAGTTAAATTTCGAAAAAGTTATCCGTAAGGGATCAAACTTGAGTCTCATGTTTAGAGTGTTCCCGATTTTGGCGACCCAACAACTCGGCTATTGTGGAAATATATGCAATGTCATAAGGCAGACATGTCACGACTCAAAATTATATTAAAAAGCGTCTGATCAACATTTTATTAGATAATTACATATATACGCAGATACATACATAAATAAATAGGGACAACATCACGTACATTGCTCTGGTCTCATAGTAAGCAGCTGAAGCGCTTATGTTATGGAATCAGAGACAACACTTAGACCCGAGAAAATGTAGAAAAGGGATTTTCTACGGTAAACTGACTGAGAATCGAAGTCGGAACCAAAAGCTGGGAAAATCTATAAAACCGGTGTGAAAGCCTCTCGCCGACGGAGTTGTCAAACATTGATAGTTGTTTATGTAGGCGTAGGGACTTTGTTATTGAGCCTACCGGCTGGAAAAATACCGAAAACTTGTTTGAACAGTTACTTTAATAAATAATTACACTTCATGTAAATGTTTTCCAAATAAACATATAAAAATAAACATTTTCATCAAATTTATATTTAGACACGATTGCCGAGTGGTTGGAAGATCGGACTTGGAGTCGAGAGACACAATTCGAATCCCCAGGCGTCAGGCTCGTGCCAATAAGTTTTTTCAAAATTTAGATATGATTTACATCGTTGGCTTGAACGTAAAATGACGACAGGCTTACTACATTTCACGTTGCTCCAAAAAATGTCTTCGGTGAAAGGTGGGTCGAAAGGAGTTAATAGTCTAGAGCTCTGTATGCACCAGTTTTAAGAATAGCGTGAATATTTTTATGATTTAGATTTATCTTGTACGTATAATACTTATTCACAAGATAACAACAATTCCATTAACAGTGATTTGTAAAGACTGCAATCAGCGTAGTACACATAATCCTTTACCAATCGAATGACATGAACTCGCGTACAGAATAACTGATCGTCTCAGATTATCTGCATTGCTTCGCGAAACCATTTTAACCGAGCCCCCGTCTTAAGCAAAAGCTAACTTGTTCCATATTGTTGGAGATCGAGTTCAAAGTTCACTTTAAACTGGTCTATAAGTAAGAATGCATAAGCGTTCTTAGTGACTGCATTTCAACAGATATTACTTTATCGTTTTATAAACGATTCGGTTTTCAGCCAACAATTTCAATGAAAATAAAATGGAATCACGTAAATTAAATTCTTGAAGTAAGTGACGTAATGATGTTTTTTGTTAAGTTATTATGCTCGTTCAGACAAAATTTATTACAATCTCAAAAGTAATATTAAATTTTTCATATCACTGTCTGCGCTATGTACATGAATCTTTATAGGGCTATTTATTCTACTAACATATTACAAACAGATTGTTTAAAATCCATCAATATTTAAAATTATAAACATACTTTTATTATTTATCTTCATCTTATCACTTTTTCTGTACAATAAAAAAAATAAAAATAATCATAATTATTGGCCACGATACGAGTAGTTGGGTGATCGGAATTTATATCAGGATACTCGTGTTCGATCCCCGTAGGAGGGTCTAATAAATTTTGGAACTTGCACACGATTTGCATCGTTGACCAAAATAAGGTACGGTAAAAATGTTAAAATGTCTAGATTTCTGAAATGCATTAAGATACAACAAATCATAACATAACTTTCAATAAAGTAGGGGGTCATTGTAGAAGCGTGCACGGCGCGATCCCTGCCAGGCCTTTTCAGGGCTGCAATTCTACTCAGCTGCGCACCCATGCCAACGAGGGTTAGGGCGTCCCCCCAAGGCGATGCACACCAGTTCGTCCTCGTTGGTGTGGAATGCAGCGCGCAAAGCGGCGATGGGAACCGCCACCCGTCACGCACAGCCCGACACGGTGGAAGTTGGAGGACGGAGTGCAGAGTTGACACGTGGAATGTTACAGGAGGCATGAGAGATAAGACGAATGAGTTGATCGAAATAATGAAAGAGAGAGAACTAGATGTCGTGTGTTTGTCGGAGACAAAACGGAAGGGCAGCGGTACTGAAGAGCTCCTTGGCGGTGCGTTAGCTCCCGCCGAAGAGCAAGAACGCCTGCCATGGGTGGGGGTGCTGTTGATTGTCGTCTCGATTGGTCGATGTTATGACTAAATATATGGCTATGAAATCAAGACTTCTCTGGGTTCGATTTAAATTGGGACTGACGAAGTTATTCCTTTTGGCTGTTTATGCGCCGGTAGCTTCTTCGTCCAGGGCTGAGCTGGAGGGGTTTTGGGAGAATGTAAGAGAAGTTCTAGATTTGGTTAGGGGAAACGAAAGAATTGTTGTATGTGGTGATTTGAATGGATTAGTTGGTACCGCTCGGCCAGGGTACGAGTCGATGCTTGGAATGTTTGGTGATAAAAAGGTTAACGATGCTGGCAAGCTTATACTGGCTGTATGCAAGGAAAAGGGTCTTCTTGTGTCAAACACTATGTTTAGTCAAAGGAAAATCCATATGTATACTAGAAAAAGAGAGAATGAGAGAAGTATGATCGATTTAATCCTGGTGGATGACCGACTGCGAAAACAGGTGATGGATACGCGAGTGTTCAGAGATGCTGACCTGAAAACAGATCACTATCTAGTGATTACTAGATTAAGGGGTCTGTTCGCGGGTTGGCGCCACCGGACGGCGATACCAGAACCACAGTCGGTCGATAGCATTTGAAGCTGGAAGCTTCAGGACGCAGACACTAGGGATAAACATCAAGCAAGGGTAGCCAAAATACTTGACATCGTCGATGTCAGGAAAGAATGTGTGCAGCGGAAGACGTGTGTAGATCTGTGAAAAGAGGTAGTAGTAAAAAGGGTGATGCATGGTGGAATGACGAAGTGAAAGAAGCAGTTAATAAGAAGAAGAAATCATGGTTAGACTACTTGGCCTCTAGTAATGAGAAAGAAAAAGAGAGAAGAGGAAAGAAAGATATAAGCTCCAGAAAGTTCACACGAAAGCATTGATTGAGGAAGTGCGTGAAAGGAGTAGAAAGGAAGCGGACGAAGGGTTGTCGCACAACTTCAAGGAGAACTCCAAACTCTTCTGGAAAGAGGTTGGAAAGACCCGGAGTGGTGCGACGGCCTTAAGAATTAACAAAGTGCTTTCGAGAACCAATGACGTCCTCTCAGAAAAATCGGATGTCATGCAGCGATGGAGCGAATTTTATAGAGAGATGTATGCGTGTGATGATCTTAGTGAGGGATCCGGGGGTGACGCCGTGTCTGGTACGCCAGACTTGGACCTCGATGACACTGAGGTCATCAGTATGAAAGAGATTGAATGTGCGATTCGAAGTTTGAAATGTGGTAAGGCTGCGGGACTAGACAGGGTTACTGCCGAAATGGTTAAGTATAGTGGGCCTCGCGTCTGGGACAGATTTCATCTGCTGTGCTATTTGTGCTGGCGGACGGTGGTGGATTTCTATGGGAGGCACAATGCGGATTTAGACCTGGAAGGGGATGCACGGATCAAATGTTTTCTCTCCGCATGATCACGGAGAAGCTTCTGCCTGCTAACCAGAAGATTTTCTATGCTTTTGTGGGTCTTGAGAAAGCATTTGATAAGGTTGTACAGAAGAACATGTGGGAACTGTTGCCGGGTATGGTGTGGATGGTCGATTGCTAAGGGCTGTGCAGTCACTTCACTGTGACTGTAAAGCCCGTGTGCGGGTAGGGCATGACCTGTCACCCATGTTTAGCATCCAATCGGGCGTAAAACAGGGTTGTGTCATTTCTTCCTGGCTGTTCGTACTGTATCTCGACAGCTGTTTACAGAAGCTGAAAGATAGTTGTTTGGGTGTGAAATTGGGTGATATTAAAGTAAACTGTCTACGGTATGCTGATGATGCAGTGCTTATTGCAGCATCAGAGGCAGAACTGCAGACATTAGTCACGTGTATGAAAGAAAAATGTGAAATTAAAGGTCTCCGTTTGAATGCTAATAAAACTAAGGTTCTGGTATTTGAAAGGGACGAAGAAAGAACGAAGTGTGAAATATGGGTAAATCAGTTTGGGCACGTTGAGCGAATGAGTGAAGACCGAATGGTAAAGAAAATATATAGCGCGAAAGTTAACATTAAACCGAGACTAACTTTCGAAGACCATGTGAGCAAATTTCTCGAAGAGAGGAGGGTCAAGAGTACTCGGATGTACGAAGAAGATGATGAAGATGATACTCGTGCATGTATGAAGAAGATGATGAATCTGAAAGAAGTGAAAGAGGTATGTAGGGATCGTGACACTTGGCGATCGGTTCTCTCTGGCTACCCCGTCAGGGATTGTGCGTGAAGATAAAAAAAAACTTTCAATAAAGTAAATATGAAAAGTACAGGTACATGATTTTTTCTCATAGGACAGTAATTATAATAACAGTTACAGTCTGATAATAAAATATCTCTGATAAATAAATAATAAAATAGACAAGAAAACAGACATATGTCAGGCATGAGCGATTGCATCATACCACAGTAATTAGTACCACACACCACAACACAGTACCACATATTCAACCGAATACGTGGTACTTTGATCTTATCCTCTCTTACGGAAGAGGCTTTTGAACCGTGGTGTAATTTTACATGCCGGTAAGTATGATAAATTAAGTGATAGAATATGACAAAATATCCTGAATCACGATAGCCGAGTGGTTGCGTTGTCGGGATTTCGAGTCGAGAAGTCCGAGTTCGATCCCCAGGTGGCAGGCTCGTACCAACGGGTTTTCCAAAAACTTATGTACGAATTCCATCGTTGGCTTGGACATAAATGCGGCGACGGGCTCACCACCTGTCACGTTGTCCCGGAAATATATTCGGTGGAAGATGGGTCGAGGAGACTTAACTGTCTAGACTAGACCTCTATCTACCCCTGTATTGGGAATTGCGTGAAGATATTTATTTATTTTATTTATTTAGTAATTGCAGTATTTTTTTTTGTTGAATTTCGTTCGAAAATATGGAATTTTTTTTAGGTTCATAGTGGTAATTGGAAACTATTGTAGTTTCTTTCTTTTCCAATATATACTTTCGGATATATTGACATATTTTAGGAATAAGTGTTATGAAAAGAATGTATATGTATATGTGTATACTACGTAGATTTGTTTAATTTGAAACATTATTAAAGTAGAGGTCAATAAACCCTTCATCAAACTTCATCATATTATAATACAGATACACACTATCAAAAGACACACACGTAACAGTCTCAAATGAATTGATATCGCGGTTAACTTCAACAGTACATAGGGAGCTTTGTTCAAACATACAGCCTTTGAAAGCGCTCGGTAAATAATCTTTTTGTTTGAAGTTCTCGTGTACTGGGGAATATCTTTCCCAGTTGGCCCAGAGCCCGTGTCTCGTAAATTCGGATAATTTTGTAAAGCTTTGTGTAATTAACGTAAGAAAAGATTAAATTTATAAACCATAGATAACATGTTCTGTTGTTGTTATTGCATGAGATGGCACAATGCAATGCGCACTTGACAGAATAACAAAAGAAGATTTTTTTGAGACTATGTGATATTTGGGTAGCCTGTCGCCTGTCGTCTTTATGTCGAAGACAATAACATAAATCGTATATAAGTTTTTGAAAAAACCAATTGCTACGAAGCTTTGCGATCGAACTCGGGTCTCTTGACTCAAATTTCGATCATAATGATTATAACATAAATAAATAAATAAATATCTTCACGCAATTCCCAACACAGGGGTAGACAGAGGTCTAGTCTAGACAATTAAGTCCCTTTGACCTTTTGAAGAAGATGCTATATATATATATATATATATATATATATATATATATATATATATATATATATATATATATATATATATATATATATATATATATATATATATATATATATATATATATATATATATATATATATATATATATATATATATATATATATATATATATATATATATATATATATATATATATATATATATATATATATATATATATATATACCATATGACTTCATTCGCACGGTGGTTTCGAATTTCGTATCTAAAAATAATAGTTATGTAACGATAAGATATGAAAAATATATCTTCACGCCATTCCCAATACAGGGGTAAGCAGAGGTCTAGACAGTTAAATCCTTTTCGTTCACCTTCCGCCGAAGACTTTTTTTGAGGCAACGTGACAGGTGGAGAGCCCGCAGCCGACTCTATATCCGAGCAAATGATGTAAATAGTACAAAACGTTTAAAAAGCCCATTGATACCAAAATCGTGGGTCTCTTGACTCGTGATTGGAATTTCGATCACCCATCGACTCGGCTATCGTGCTTTCTGAATCATTAAATTAAATTAAATATAGAGTATCATCATTGATGTTAAAGCAAATGCCTCAATTAATTCCGAACCGTCTCCGACAGCCGTGACAGATTAACGCCTCAATTAATTCCCAATCTTATCACTATTTAAGATATCATCATCATTATAGTCACGATAGCCGAGTGGTTGGGTGGTCGGAATTTCGAGTCAAGAGACCCGAGTTCGATCCCCTGGTGGCAGGCTCGAACCAATGGGTTTTTCAAAAACTTATGTACGAATTATATCGTTGGCTTGGACACAAAGGCGGCGACGGAATCACCACCTGTCACGTTGTCCCGAAAATATCTTCGGTGGAAGGTGGTTCGAAGGGACTTAATTGTCTAAACCTCTGTCTACCTCTTTATTGGCAATTGCGTGAAGATATTTATTTATTTATTTATGTACGAATTATATCGTTGGCTGGACATAAGGACGGCAACGGGCTCGCCACCTGTCACGTAGTCCCGAAAATTTCTTTCTTTTTAATTTATGATCATGATCATGATTTTTATTTATGCGATTCAGAGCTCGCGACGCCCTCACACAATATCTGAGCGTACGCGTCGACGGAGGTAGTCGAATATATAATTGATATTTGAACAGGCACCTAAGTTAAGTTTTAATCTAAGTGACATTCGGGTAAGTTCGGTTCTCCCTAACATGCGAAACTTGGATAGTTAATGATCCATGTCTAAAGTTAGTGAAGGTGACATAAATGGATAATGAAAGTTGGAGCATAATTTTGTCGATACCGGCGTTTACATGCCAGACTGGAATCTAGTGAAGTTGAGCTCAACTTAAGACATTATTGAGGAGTTATCAATCGACTTGCTTCAAAACGTTTGAATATTGAATACCTAATCCATTGAGTAAGCAATTCATTCATGGTGTGGTGTGTATGGTTCTACAAAAAAATCGGTAAATGTGCAAAGCTTCAGTTTCTTTAGCCCATTTCTTCTTCTTAGATAAACCTTCTTATGAAACAGTGATAGATTCAAAAACTTCAAAATAGTCAACTGAAATACATGTTCGTATATAAATGAATAAATAATAATATATAAATACTTACATAGATAGGGACATCACCACATACATTGATTGAATTCCAAAGTACTTAGGCACTTCTATTATGGAATCAGAAACAACGAAGCCATCACAAACACCCAGACCCAAAAAAATGTTTTCCATATTGACCCAATCGGGAATCGCACGCAGGATCTCAGACTTAGCGACACCATGAAAACCGGTATGTGCGCCACTAATCCACGGAGGTCGTCAAAATCGAATAAATGCATACAAGCCTCTAATACATAGATTCGATTGCCATAATCGCCACCCTCGACAAGCGTAGTACACAGACTCCTTGCACCATAGACGCTGGTCTCCGTCACTGGTCTGCTAAAGCTTAGTCTTTTATTTTTTGAGATGGTTATCCCTCAAGCTGTCGGTTGCTAATTGAATTTCCAAGACTTCTCCCCTAGTCGCCTCTTACGACACCCATGTAAAGAGAGGGAGTGGTACCATTCTTACCAGGTCATACTGACACCACACGGCCATGCTATTGGCTTCTTAGCGATTAATATCGTGAGAATATAATCTTAAAATAAAAATCTATAAACGCTTCTCGTTTTCAAAGTTACGCAATTAATAAACTCGACAAACCGTCCATGTTTAATTTGTCGCGTATTAAAACCGATGTAGAAGCATGGCGGACGCCGATTGGAATTAAGATTTTGAACGTTTAATGAGCCGCGTCAGTCAGAACGAAAGAAGTTACTTTATTGTCCCAATTTGTAAAGCGAACAAAGTTTGACAATTTATTTGTCTTGTTTCCGTCCTGAGTTACACTTCCAATTATTTTCCAAGTTTTAGTAAATGCACCCTTTAAAATAACACCATATAAGTAGTGTTGTAGCTTAAAGGAATAGATATAGTAATGCATGTGAATGTTTGTACTCGAGTCTTGGATATTTATGTAAGCATTTATCTGTGTAAATACAATGTATTAACTGATTAGACACCAACAATTGTGGTAGCATCACGCTGTCATATTGTCCAAATGATGATAAATACAGCTGTTACCTACACTCAGCACATACACAACAATCAAAATGAAACGCACGACGTTAAAATAAAAAAAAACAATAAGTAAGACGTGCGGCGTTCGTTACCCTGGCCGACAGAAAGCGAAATACATACGCAATAACAGGTTTGAAAGATGACCTCGTCACTAAAATGAATAAGGGTCCGTTTTGATGGTTTGGTTACGATCAGCAAATGAGTGAAAACCAAATGTTGCAGAAAATATAAATCTTCACGCCATTCCCAATACAGGAGTAGACAAAGGTCTAGTCTACATTTTTGGTATAACGTGACAGGTGGTGAGCCCGTCGCCGTCTTAATGTCCAAGCCAACGGGATCGAACTCGGATCTCTTGCCTCGACTATCGTGAATTCATCATTAGATGAGAGAAGTAATGGTTTTTTTTATAGAATAGGGAGGCAAACGAGCAGGTGGCTCACGTGATAGTAAGTGATTACCGCCGCCCATGAACACACGTAATACCAGAGGCATAGCAGATACGTTGCCGGCCTTAGGGTCCCCCAGAATTGGAGGAGGGGAGTGTGTGGGCCTCCGGTTACCTGCACTCACCAGACGAAACGCAGACGAATTCTACTTCACCCCGGTATTCTGTGAGGTCGTGACTATGACATTCCACCTCCCATTATGACTTATAACATTCTATCTTTTGAGTGTCACCTTACCAAATATAAGCCCTCCTATTTAGACGGAATACTTTTTACTTCGCACAAATTTTAATTATTTCTTTATTTCTTCTCAATATTTTTATTAATATAGGTTTCTTTCAAAAACTTATGCACTATTTATATTTGTTGGCTTGGACATTAAGACGGCGACGGGCTCACCACCTGTCACCTGTCTCAAAATATGTCTTCAGTTTAAGAAGGGTCGAAGGACTCTATCTGCCCTTGTACTGGGAATGGCGTGAAGATATTTTTTAACTTTACCATCTGCATAGAGAATTCGTAGTTAACAATAGCTATATATATAGTCATGATATATATATGTATATATATATAATTATAATATAATAAATATATAATTATAGTTCCCGCCAACACTCGATGACGTTCAATCGGAAAAGGATTACGTACGCTGATTGAGTCCGTGCGGCGCGTGGCGCGAGCTATTGTTAACTACGAATTCTCTATGCAGATGGTAAAGTTAAAAAATATCTTCACGCCATTCCCAATACAGGAGTAGACAAAGGTCTAGTCTACATTTTTGGTATAACGTGACAGGTGGTGAGCCCGTCGCCGTCTTAATGTCCAAGCCAACGGGATCGAACTCGGATCTCTTGCCTCGACTATCGTGAATTCATCATTAGATGAGAGAAGTAATGGTTTTTTTTATAGAATAGGGAGGCAAACGAGCAGGTGGCTCACGTGATAGTAAGTGATTACCGCCGCCCATGAACACACGTAATACCAGAGGCATAGCAGATACGTTGCCGGCCTTAGGGTCCCCCAGAATTGGAGGAGGGGAGTGTGTGGGCCTCGGTTACCTGCACTCACCAGACGAAACGCAGACAATTCTACTTCACCCCGGTATTCTGTGAGGTCGTGACTATGACATTCCACCTCCCATTATGACTTATAACATTCTATCTTTTGAGTGTCACCTTACCAAATATAAGCCCTCCTATTTAGACGGAATACTTTTTACTTCGCACAAATTTTAATTATTTCTTTATTTCTTCTCAATATTTTTATTAATATAGGTTTCTTTCAAAAACTTATGCACTATTTATATTTGTTGGCTTGGACATTAAGACGGCGACGGGCTCACCACCTGTCACCTGTCTCAAAATATGTCTTCAGTTTAAGAAGGGTCGAAGGACTCTATCTGCCCTTGTACTGGGAATGGCGTGAAGATATTTTTTAACTTTACCATCTGCATAGAGAATTCGTAGTTAACAATAGCTATATATATAGTCATGATATATATATGTATATATATATATAATTATAATATAATAAATATATAATTATAATATAATAAATATATAATTATAGTTCCGCCAACACTGGATGACGTTCAATCTGATTGAGTCCGTGCGGCGCGTGGCGCGAGCTATTGTTAACTACGAATTCTCTATGGAGATGTTAAAGTTAAAAAAATATCTTCACGCCATTCCCAGCACAAGGGCAGATAGAGTCCTTCGACCCTTCTTAAACCGAAGACATATTTTGAGACAGGTGACAGGTGGTGAGCCCGTCGCCTTCTTTATGTCCAAGCCAACAAATATAAATAGTGCATAAGTTTTTGAAAGAAACCTATATTAATAAAAATATTGAGAAGAAATAATTAAAATTTGTGCGAAGTAAAAAGTATTCCGTCTAAATAGGAGGGCTTATATTTGGTAAGGTGACACTCAAAAGATAGAATGTTATAAGTCATATCAGAAATGACATCCGGCGATTGGTTTAACTAATAGTTTGTAGAAAGATTTTAAGGTTTTTATTCTGCCTTAGTCATTACATATGATAAACATGGAGAGGTCATGATATATTATCACATTCAACAGTGGTAGAACCATACATCAGCTATTGTTGCTGCATGAATGGGCCGGCTCGACCGGGGAAGTACCACGACCTCACAGAATACCGGGGTGAAGTAGAATTCGTCTGCGTTTCGTCTGGTGAGTGCAGGTAACCGGAGGCCCACACACTCCCCTCCTCCAATTCTGGGGGGGGGGGGACCCTAAGGCCGGCAACGTATCTGCTATGCCTCTGGTATTACGTGTGTTCATGGGCGGCGGTAATCACTTACTATCACGTGAGCCACCTGCTCGTTTGCCTCCCTATTCTATAAAAAAAACCATTACTTCTCTCATCTAATGATGAATTCACGATAGTCGAGGCAAGAGATCCGAGTTCGATCCCGTTGGCTTGGACATTAAGACGGCGACGGGCTCACCACCTGTCACGTTATACCAAAAATGTAGACTAGACCTTTGTCTACTCCTGTATTGGGAATGGCGTGAAGATTTATATTTTCTGCAACATTTGGTTTTCACTCATTTGCTGATCGTAACCAAACCATCAAAACGGACCCTTATTCATTTTAGTGACGAGGTCATCTTTCAAACCTGTTATTGCGTATGTATTTCGCTTTCTGTCGGCCAGGGTAACGAACGCCGCACGTCTTACTTATTGTTTTTTTTTTTATTTTAACGTCGTGCGTTTCATTTTGATTGTTGTGTATGTGCTGAGTGTAGGTAACAGCTGTATTTATCATCATTTGGACAATATGACAGCGTGATGCTACCACAATTGTTGGTGTCTAATCAGTTAATACATTGTATTTACACAGATAAATGCTTACATAAATATCCAAGACTCGAGTACAAACATTCACATGCATTACTATATCTATTCCTTTAAGCTACAACACTACTTATATGGTGTTATTTTAAAGGGTGCATTTACTAAAACTTGGAAAATAATTGGAAGTGTAACTCAGGACGGAAACAAGACAAATAAATTGTCAAACTTTGTTCGCTTTACAAATTGGGACAATAAAGTAACTTCTTTCGTTCTGACTGACGCGGCTCATTAAACGTTCAAAATCTTAATTCCAATCGGCGTCCGCCATGCTTCT